>JAFEMH010003867.1:0-240991 GCA_022495995.1 Adenophora triphylla var. japonica
CATAGAAACACCCATCAACTCCCACCACGGAGTAAAGACCTTCGAACACATTTCCCCCATATTGGCTTGACACTACCGAGCCTCCCGCTCAAGTACTAAGGCGAGTTAAAACCAAGCGATGTTTCAACCCCTCCGTGTTAGATAGTTCTTGCCTCCCCAAATCAGCTTCTACCTTGATTTCTCCCCGCAAGTCTAACTTCGCCTTCTCCCTCCAGACCCACCTTCCTCGCAATGCTTCCCCTTGAAACTTGGACGTACCGTGTTTCTTGCATCGTCTTCTCTTGGTCGAATACGCTCTCTGTTAGGGCACTGACTTCCACACCGCGTTGATCAACTTTGTGTCCTTCTCCCCTAACATACCGTTTCTTGATGTCTCTCCTTTCTACACCAATAGCCGGTTTCTTTAGCCTCTTGCTCCCACCGGAACGAATATCGACATCAGAGGCAGAGTACAACATCTTCTCCTTAACCCCATGAGCTATCACCTTAGCCCCTTTTGTGACTTCCCAAGACCCACCAATGAAGGTCACACCATACCCTTCACTGTCAAGTTGTCCCACAGAAATCACTCTTCTCCTCAAATCCGGAACATGCATCACATTGTGTAGTTGTAAAACAGCCCCGTTAGGTGTCTTCATCATCACATCCCCCTTACCTTTGATCTTCAATGGTTGACCATCACCAAGATAGACAACCCAAAAATCTCCAGTTTTATACCGCTCCATTGATGCTGCATCCCCACTAGCGTGACAAGCAGCTCCAGAATCCAACACCCAATCTTCACCCGACTGCTCCTCTCCTAGGATTAATACATCCCCATCATCCACCACGTGTGCACCACCATCTTTACCCGGACAGTCATAACTGATATGACCCAATTCGCCACAATTGTAGCACTTGACCTTTTTCCCTTTTTTCGGTCCTCCCCTTCCCCTATTTCTCTCCACCCTAAGTGCAGCCCCATCTACGAAAGATTCTCCCCTTTTCTCTTTCCTTCTCAACTCCTCTTGAAGGATGAGATCTCTAACCTCCGTATACACCAATGGTGTTTTCGACGTACTAATCGTTGTGACAGTTACCTCCCAACTATCAGGCAATGATTTTAGTAGAAAACATGCTAGCACTTCATCGGAGAAAGTAATATCAACACTTTTCAATTGGTCCACCATACCTTTGAAACTGCCGATATGACTTGCCGCCCGCCCCTCGACATCTTCGCATTCGCAAACCTCTTTATCAAATGCACCTTATTGATATTAGACGGCTTCTCATACATGTCTGACAGCGTTTGTAGCAACCCCACCGTTGTCTTGGCCTCCATAGCATTCCGTGCAACATCGTCGGTTAGAGCGCTCCTCACCGCTCCCAACGCCTTCCGATCTAACGTCTCCCAATCCCCTTGTGACATGTCTTTGGGTTTCTCCTTTAAGGGTTTATTAAAGGTAATCTTCAACCCTTGTCCTCCAGAACGTGAAATTCACACCGTTGAATTTCTCGATTGAGTTCCTCATCTGATTTCTTCACAAAGTCCCCAAGAACGTGATTCAAAATTAATCAACTAATGAAACTTTGAATCCTCCGAACCTATGCTCTGATACCAGTTGTTGGGAATTTGGTGGTGCCCCGTTGCAATCTAGACAAAGAACAATAAACCCACAAGCATAATAATTGAAGAAACACACACACAAGAACACAAGGATTGTTTACCCGGTTCGTTCAACACATGAACTACGTCCGGGGGCAATTGCCAAGCCAATATTTTATTAGACACCTTCTAATATGCTGCTACTACTTGTTCTAGGTCGTAACTATGTTTATATATATCAGTACAAGGAAGCCCTAATCAAATTAAGAAGAGATCGTATCAAAAAAGGAAACAAATCAGCCCAGAAAACCCAAGAGCCCAAAACACCCTCGGCCAGCATTGAGGCGGCCGCCCCAAACCAACTATGCGCCCGCCTGGCGTTGACAAAACCTCGGCCACTGAGGCGCCCGCCTCGGCCAGATGATGCGGCCGCCTGGCGCTACTCCAAGCCACGCACAACCTTCTTCTCCGTTTTGAACTCCTTCTTGATCTCACCAACTCCTCCGACTTAGACTCCTTTTCTTCCTCATAGTTTAGGACTCCAATCCCAACAGTCCTTAGGTCCCGTGAGTCCACCTCTTGTTCCTTGGAACTCAACTGGCTTCTCAGGTCAACCACCTGGTCTTTCTTCTGGTTGTGATGTCGAGGACGGGGAGGATCTCGGAGAGCCTGCTTAGGTTGTACAGCAGGATCGAGGGGAGGACCTCGTCGCTCACCCTGCTCCCTTCCACGAGAGTTACCCATCGACGGCAGCATGAATTCAGCCATGGAATTGTCTGGATCCAATTTCAAAAGAGCATCCTGTGTCTCATACAACCTTTGCAACGTCTCCATCTGTCTATGTAGCAAAGTTCGTCGGTCAACGGGCAGAGTGCTTTCTGCTTGGCCGACGTCGGCATTCTTCATCGCCTTCCTTCCCATTCGTTTCCCTCGAGGACGAGTAGGACGAGGAAGGTTAGCACCTGCTCCCTCGGCATTTGGCTGCCCCATGGAACAAAGAGTCATGGCGAGGGGAGGTGGTCCTTCTAGCTGAGATGGAGGAGGAGGAAGCACCTCGACATTGGGGTTGACCCCGTTCACTTGATTTTGCTCCTCGTTGGTCACACTTGCAAATTGACCGTCCTCCATTGAAAATCAACAATTGTTAACAGCAAATTACCAAGCGGATGAATTTCCCAATAATCACAATTTCCAGCCAAATTCGGAGCAGAATTCAACGCCAAAACGAAATCGCAGATTGCAATTTGACAACGCCAAATTTTTCGGCCAAAACGCTTGTTTCAAGCAAAAACTGGGCAAATTCCGGCTGAATCTGCAGAATCCGACCAAAATTGGAACAGAACAAAACGGAACAAATTTTTTCGTTGAATCAAGAACAAATTCGGCAAAAATATGGCTTCAGGCGAACTTTTTCCAGGCCAAACAAAGGGTGTTTGAATTGATTTCCCGGCAATGGAACCAATTGATGATGCCAAAATCGTCAAATCAGCCCAAATCCAAGCGATCGTTTGCTCCAGTGATTGCTAGGCCTGAAAATAAGACAAAACACGTAAACTAAGTCGGGGCTTGACCGGCGAAGGCCCTCCGGCGTGAGAATAAGTCACTGTTTTGTGGTGAGAAACTAAATTGACAGAGTTTCTGTATGTAAAAAATAACGTATCAAATAATGTGCTATATGGCTTGTATTTAGGGATGGATTGATAGAATCCATGTTGAATTGAACTTGTAAAGAGATAAGATATAATCCTCAGAGGATTATATCTGTTAAGGAGTCATTGTTTGACTTGAATTGATGTAGATGGTTACAATCCTAATTGGATAATAACTATTGAATCCTTGTTTGAATAGGACTGTTCAATCTGCTCGCCGGATAGGCAAGGTTCTAAAAATCGCTAGGCGGCTCCTAGGCAGCGAGGTCGGGCCTAGCGCCTAGAGCGCCTAGGCGGGGCCGAGGCGGGGCCGAGGCGAGGCCGCGAATTTACACACATTTTTATATATATTTCATAGTTTTCTGTCCATAGTGACAAATTCAAGAGGATAAACACAGATTACCATTATGCATAACCAAAAAAATTTACTCACATATTTTTTAGACTAAAAGCCACCACCATATTGGCTTACATACTGACCTGTTTGATTAGCTGGTACCCCAAATTGTTGAGAACTATTGGTTGTGCTTCCCATATAATTTCCAACAGGTGGTGCAGGCTCTCGAAAATAACCAGATCCAGCACTATTTCCGCCTAGGCCCCGCCTCGGACCCGCCTAGCCCCGCCTAGTCCCGCCTAATCCCGCCCAGCCGCCTAGACCGCCTAGCCCCGCCTAGCCCACCTAGCGCCTAATTGCCCCGCCTAGCCATAAATCGCGACGCCCGGCCTCCGCCTAGGCGGCCGCCTAGGCCGATTTTTATAACACTGCGGATAGCTGAGGAACACAAATTTCTTATCTCGGCATTTGCCTGTAAGCCGAGATGCATGATTTTGCTTCCTCGTCAGTTGATGATCTGCCGACATGTTGATATGCCGAGACGCGTGATTTTGTCTCCTCGTCATATGATGATATGCCGAGGTGCGAACTTTTCTCTCCTCGTCATTCATGACCTCTCGGAGCACGATGAGCCAGGGAGGAAATAGTGGTATGAAGAGCCCGTTGACAATGTTAAGGCCGAGGAAGATACCTCTCGGCATACGAGGAATGTATCCTCGGCACTCATAATTGGGGCATTTATACTTGCAAGTTGGGTCTAGATTAGGCTTGTTGATGACGATATACGAAACCGAGGAAGCCCATTGTTGCTTCTCATCATTTATACATGGATTATGTTTATAGCCCAATCCATTTGGGCCTGACCCGGACAAGCTTATGTTCGTATCTCGATTTATACTGTTAAATTTGATTTTGTACGAATCCTACTTTCATCGAATTAAAAGAAAATAATAGAATCCAAAAACATGTCTGTTCAGAGTGCGGGATTCAAATTGAACAAGGTTGACGATTCTTATCATTTTCGCCATCCCGTGGGTCACGTGGAGTGCAAGCAAAATGAATACACTCGGAATGAGGACTAGATGCATTCACTTCCCCATATCTAAAATAGCGTGCACTTTGTTGTTTTAGTACCCAGTTCGTCAGTTTAAGGTTATTAATTTTTTTTTGGTATTGATCTATTATTTAAGTTTAAAATTTTTAGTTACTTTTATTTTTATTTTAAATGGTAAAATATAAACAACTTTTTGAACAATTTGTCTCCATAAAGTTCATATATTACAAAAAAAAAAAATTATTTACCTATCTACTTTTACCTCACTTGCTTTATATGAACGAACAATCATATTCTCCCCTCACTACTATTTTTTACCCAATTTCGTCTTAATTTCTTAATTAATAAAGAGCAAGTTTTGGGAGAAACTAGTTTCTTCATAAATTATAAAAAGTCCACTTTTTTTCTACTTGCAAGTATTTAGCGAATATTTAGGAACAGTTTATAAAACAGGACTTTCTATAACTTAAGGAGAAACTAGTTTCCCCCAAAATCTTGTGATTAATAAATGTATAAAGTCAAATTAAAAACATTAAAATGAGACGAAGGGAATATGTACTAGTATGAATACAAATAATAAAATTATAGTTGATGTGAGTTTATTTCCTCACTATTTTTGTTACTAATTTAATAAATAAATTTAGTTTAGTTTAAGTATCATAATAAAAAATTAAAACTTGTTATTCAAATAAAATTATGAATAAAAAATTGAAAAATTATTTCGAAATGGAGGGAGGTAGTACAACTAACTGAGTTATATTAAATAAATAGTCATTATAAATTATAAACTAACTATTTTTTATTTTATTTTTGAAATCTATTTGGAGCCTCCCGGGACACATCCGTGCAGTTAAGAAAGATTCTTTGAGCTTCAGATCCTCGGTGTGGGAGTTCGAATCTTGGCGGAGCAATGGAGCGGCCAATTGGTGTTGTAAGAGTGATGTAATTGCGCTTCGGCGGGCAAATAAACAGCCCAATTGGTGATGTAAGAGCGATGTAAATGCCTTGTAGGAGGCTCCCTTGGGGCTCAGTATAAGTGGAATGTACCGCCACCCTGGCCAGATAGGGACATCCCCACATCCCGCGATTTACCTCCACCAAAGATATCAGTGGGGCGGTCTGCAGTGATCCGTGATTAGTCCGGCGGGAGTTCTTAACCCGCATCGAAAAAAAAAAAAAAAAAAAAAAAAAAGGAGGGGAGCTAAAACCCCACACCCACACCCACACCCACACCACTTGTGTTTCTTGTGTTTCTGCTTCATTTTCACTTTTAACTGAATGTACACATATACAAGCTGAGGGTACAACTACAACAACAAAGCAGGACAAGTCATAACTGAAATCTGAACATAAGGGATTGGTCAAATTAAGCACAATTCACACTGTTTACAAAATTTCTCCACAAAAAAAAACATTCCTCCATTCTACAAGACTTGATTTTTTCTCTCTTTTTTTTTCCATTTATTGAAATAAAATTTTAAGAAAATTAAATACCACATTTCCTTTAGTAAATGTGGTTCTAATATCTATCTAGGTTCTTGATCCCTGTTCGAATTTGGAATCTTTACAGTCCGACTATATACAGTCAGAAATCTCAACGATCGAGATTAAGTCTCTTACGAATACATGGTTCATGTTGCTGGGTCGAAGAGTTAAAAGACATTTTTTGTCCTTATGAATAATCAAACAGGCCAAAATTATAAGGAAAATAGATTGTTTTGGTTGGAGAGACCAAATAAATGTCCACCCACAATTTTGGAAAAGTTGATACAATATTATTCTTAAATCACCAATTCAGAATTCAATATATAGCAAGAGTTTGACACACACACACACACACACAGTAGATAGATTCATTTTTTGGCAATAATCTATCTAATTTGTCAATATGACAGCATCCCTAAAGATCACCAAGAAACACAACAAACACCTCAACAATCCCTTCCCAGGCAACCCAAGTTCTCTCCCATTCATTCAAGGATCTCTTTTTTCCAACCCCCATACAGTCTCTTCCCACCAAATCTTCCCAATTGGCCAAGATTTTCAGTTAACCTGGACATCAGAAAATGGTGGGTCCCTCTCCATTTCTCACCTTTCTCAACCCACAAGATCCATATGGTCAACCATCCCTGGTCAACCCTTTGTCTCCACAGCAATGGCTGAAACAGAGATTGAAGAAAGCAGGGGATCATTTGTTATCAAAGATAGAAATATTCAATTGGTATGTAACAATCAAACAATTGAAGAAATAAGATCCATAAATCTTGAAAATTTAAGTTTACTAAGTAATGATCATGATCTTTTATATGGGTTTGATTCGAAAACAGAGTCCACGAGTACCCAATCCCCTGTTTTGCTAATAACTGGTAGGATTCTTGGTGTGAAAAGGACGACGACGAAGAAGAAGAAGATGCCGGAAAAGAAACAGTTTCTGGAGGAGGAAGTTTCTGCTTCTGCAAAGTATTGGGTTCTGTTTGATCAAAAGAATAGCAACCAAATTGGGTTTCAAGTAAGACTAGGAAAACCCAATATTGGCTCTCCCCAGCCAAGAAGTTACAGAGATTTCGTTAAGAAATTTGTTCGAGCTCGGAGACGGAGGAGCCTCCATATTGGGAGGCTATTTTCCAGGCGAAAAGGGTTCACATCAGTTTCATCAGCGGAAGAGGAGAATGTGGCAATGAAGGATGGAGGGATTGCAGATTTCAATAGGATTTGTCTAACGTATGCGAGTGAAAGAAATGAGAGATTCTTTGGTTTTGGTGAGCAGTTTTCTCATATGGACTTAAAGGGAAAAAGGGTGCCTATTTTTGTTCAAGAACAAGGGATTGGGAGAGGAGACCAACCAATCACTTTTGCTGCTAATTTGGTTAGCTACAGGTAATGTAATGCACACACAGTTTCGATTACTTCACACAATTCACTAAGCAGAATTCACAAAAAAAAAAAAAAAAATCTAAAAAAACTGACAAAGGTTGAATGTTGTGTGACTTGAAGAAATCTATGTTTTGTTCAGGGCTGGGGGTGATTGGAGTACAACTTATGCTCCTTCACCATTTTATATGACCTCGAAGATGAGGTCGCTTTACCTTGAAGGATACAACTATTCAGTTTTCGACCTGACAAGACACGATAGGGTTCAGATTCAGGTAACATATGACAACTGATACTGCATGGTATAATGTTTATGACAATCTGAGGCTTAGAACAACTTCTATAAAATCAGAGCTACAAAACAAAGACATTAGCACAAGTACCTAAAATATTTCACTTCCTTTTTGAATCTGCACATAGAACACAGCAATTAATATTAGTCATCTGTGACTACTTAATAGTACTCCCTCTGTCCCTAAATGAATGTCGATAAAATTTTCAAATTTGCTCTTGATCAAGAGCAAATTTGAAATGAACAGTTACAACAATGCTACGTATTTTTATCATATCTGATCAGTTCTCACGAACTGGTATTCACTATATTTGACCATGATTGCAGATTCATGGAGATTTTATTGAAGGTAGAATATTGCACGGAAACTCACCTTCCGAGCTCATTGAACAATTCACAGAATCCATTGGCAGACCTCCAGTCCTTCCTGATTGGATAATTTCTGGGGCAGTTGTGGGAATGCAAGGAGGAACAGATACTGTTCGCAATGTTTGGGAGGAACTTCAGACCCATGATGTCCCCATATCAGCATTCTGGTTGCAGGTAATCTGCACTTGATACTTACCAATTCAAATCACTGAATACATCTTAATAGAAATGTTAAAAGAAAGATTATTATTGTGTTATAGGACTGGGTGGGACAGAGGAAGACAGTGATAGGGTCACAACTATGGTGGAATTGGGAAGTGGATAGAACAAGGTACTGGGGATGGCAGCAATTAACTAAAGATCTTAATGGCCAGCATATAAAAGTGATGACATATTGCAACCCATGTCTAGCTTTGGTAACTATCTTTCTCTTTGCTAATTACCGTCCCGTCCCTAGTCTTTCTCAGTTTTCTGTAAACTTGTGTGTTGAAGCTGTCCTGCGTTATTGTAGATGGATACAAAGCCAGACGTAAAGAGAAATCTCTTTGAGGAGGCAAAGAAGTTGGAGATTTTAGTGAGGGACAAGAATGGAGAACCATATATGGTACCTAATACGGCTTTTGATGTGGGAATGTTGGATCTGACACACCCACGTACTTCAAGTTGGTTCAAGAAAATTTTACGAGAAATGGTCAATGATGGAGTCAGGGGATGGATGGCTGACTTCGGTGAAGGCCTTCCAGTAGATGCCTGCCTCTACTCAGGTTTGAATCTTAAAGGCCTATCGACATTTTCAACCATCGTACTTTGTCTAAGCTTCGGTTTTAACCATCCTTGTTTTTTTTTAACAGTTTTAACCATTAAACTTTAGATACGCACTCATTATCCCAAAAAGTAGGAAAAAGTAAGGTGTTTCTTTTTACAATTTTAGCCATTGTATCTGAAGTACAATGGTTAAAACTGCTAAAAAAACAAGGGTGGTTAAAACCAAAGCTTAAGCAAAGTATGGTGGTTGAAAATGTTGATTGGTCAATCTTAAATCATATGTTCAAGTTATCTCTTTTGTATCCCTGCATGATTGGACACATAATTTGTGTATATCAAGCAAATGAGTTAAATATACATAATTTTCAGGTGAAGATCCTGTGTCTGCTCATAATAGATATCCAGAGCTATGGGCCCAAATAAACCGGGAATTTGTCGAAGAGTGGAAAAGTAGTCTTGGGGGAAAGGAGAAAGAAGACCCAGAAGAGTCATTGGTCTTCTTCATGAGGGCAGGCTTTAGGAATAGTCCTAAATGGGCAATGCTATTCTGGGAGGGGGACCAAATGGTAAGTTGGCAAGCAAATGACGGCATAAAAAGTTCTGTAGTTGGGTTGCTGAGTAGCGGACTATCAGGTTATGCATTTAACCATAGCGACATAGGTGGATATTGTGCAGTAAGCGTACCATTCTTAAAGTATCAAAGAAGTGAAGAGTTGCTATTGAGATGGATGGAGTTAAACGCTTTCACCACTGTATTTCGAACCCATGAAGTAAGTTACAATATCTTAACCATCCCATTTATTCCGTTTCATTTATATATTTTTAGAAAAATTTGCTTATTTGTATTTACAATCAGGGAAACAAGCCAACTCTAAACAGCCAGTTCTACTCGAACCAGAAAAATTTATCACATTTTGCACGTTTTGCGAAAGTGTACAAAGCTTGGAAGTTTTACAGGATACAACTAGTGAAGGTGATGACAGAACTTCATAGATATCTTCTAACATATTTTTCTTGAAATGATAATGATCTAGTACTTATTTTATTTGTATGTTTTTCAACTTAACAGGAAGCTTCTCAAAAAGGCCTTCCTGTGTGCAGACACTTATTTCTCCATTACCCTAATGATGAACATGCACATACCTTGACTCATCAGCAATTTCTGGTAGGAACCGAGATCCTAGTGGTACCTGTTCTTGACAAAGGCAAAAATGACGTTAAGGCCTATTTTCCGATAGGAGAAACATGTTCATGGAAACACATTTGGACGGGAAAACTGTACACGAAACAAGGATCAGAAGCATGGGTGGAAGCTCCAATTGGGCGTCCTGCCATTTTTGTTAAGAATGGATCTGCTATTGGAGACACTTTTATAAATAATCTCAGAGAATACGGACTTCTGTAAGGCTGTGGGAAGTACCAACAAAATTTGACGACATCACATATAAGTAGGTTGAGTTCTTAATAAATTCAAGTTCAACAGACTCCTTTGTATTTGACCACCAGAGAGGAGTTCATTGCGTCTCTTCAAACAAATTGATATGTACATTCGAATCACCTACCTATTCTTCAAAAAATTCCAATATATTATTTTAAATACGACATTGCATTGAATGGAAACAACAAAATCTTCTTGGGACAGGGAGTATACTTGATTAAACTTTGACTAAACAGTCAAAATTTTACCTGTTCTTGCAAATTTATAGATGTTTTTATTGATAGTTCACTAGATATTCTTAAAGCAACTGTAATTTGAAATCCAAAACATATTATAAACCTATGAAAATAATAATTTGATACTGTCTTAGGTTGACATTCACAATGGAAACAACCAAATCTTCTTGGGACGGGGAGCATATGTTTACCAAGCAACAAGGGAAGCACGAGCCCAATTTCCACTTGCTTATGCATAGAATTAATCAAATCAAAACTTTTGAATGTTATCATATTTCGAATCGCATCAACCCGTCTGATGTTATCAGTCAGCGGACAAGTGCATGATCAAACAAACAGCAAATCAGATTAACACAGCAACTAAAGCAAACTTGAACATATATATAGGCTAGCACACCAACCATTTAGTTGAGGCACATTATCAAACATCTTATTTGCAGCAACTCCATTAAAAGAAAAACATGTATATGAATCATTCCCCACAAAATGCACCTGAGCAAGAAATCAAACCCCTCTAATGTTATCATATTTTCAGTAAAATAAAATCAAATCCCATCTAATATTATCAGATAATGGATCGTTGGATGATCAAACAAACAGCTGGAATCAAACTTGAGGCACAATATCAAGCTTCTTAAGTGGTAAACCCATTAACAGAACAGCTTGTATGGATCATTTCACCCATTAAAAGAAATGGAAAACAAATTTGTTGGTGGAAAATACTGACCTCCAGGCTTCAAGACTTGACTTGAAATTTGTTAAGGAGTTTGGGAGGTTTATCATTCTTGGTTTATAATAGATGATGTTAATTTGTTTGGCAACGATTCGGATACTACGTTGGATATTCTCTTTGAGTCATTTTGACTGACGATGACAATAAATATTTGGATACTTTGTTAAAGCTTCGGTTTTTATTGTTATTTTTTTAATCAATATCCATACTCTCTCCGTCCTATATGTGATGTGAGTGGATATTTATATTTTTTTCGTACGTAACACGTGAATGGAGACTGTCCAAAATGGCAAAATTTTTACATTATTTCTCCCGCTCATTCTTTGTTATACATTACTTTTATACTCACAACACCGATCAACTTACTATTTCTTTCACTAATTCTCTCTTATTTTATGTTTCATACTCACTAATTCTCTCTTCTACTTATTTTTAATTTTTGTGTCCAATTTTTCGGTCTTCACTCACGTGTGATACGGAGGGAATATTTATCAACACCACCTAAAAATTGAAAGTAGGACGATTAAAATGGCTAAAAATAGTCGCTAAATCTCCCCATTTTTTGAAAATGGTGAGTGCGTATTCAAATTTAAATAGTTAAAATTGCTAAAAATAAATAAATGAATGATTAAAACTGCAGCTTGGAAAAAAGTATAACGGTTCAAATTATAGATGTACCCGACGATAACAATAAGTCTTAAACTCAAAATGAGTTGATAGTCTTAAATTAGAAATGAGTTGATTGTTTTAAACTCAATATGATTTGATATCACTTAACATAACATAAATCATTATCGCCCGGTAATGTAAATCAAATTCGGGGCTGAAGTAGTATAAGGCCCTACGGCACTGAAGTAGTACAAGGCCTCCCTACGGGGCTGAACAGACGCTTTACGCCCAATCATTTCGGATAACGCTTGCATCCTCTGTCTTACCGCGGCTGGTGGCACAGAGTTAGCCGATGCTATATAGGGAAAAAAATTGTGAAAGCTAAGAAATGAATAAAAGGAAAATAGGTGGAAAATAATTTGCTAAAGAAAAAAAGTAAAACAAGTATACGAGTTGGTTATGAAACGTTATTTTAGTATTTTAAACACGTGATGATATTATCATAAATAATTGTAATTTTTTTTTTTAATTGTGCAGTGATTAGTGATACTATCATAAATAATTGAAATTTATTTTAAAACACTTGGTGACAATATCATAAATAATTGAAACTTATTAAAACATTTGCAGTAATTAACACCAACATTTTCACTCTTTAACATTACCACTGTCACGTCACAAAAAACAATACCACTAGCACTTAGTAAACACTTTTACTGCCACTCAAAACAATATACTTGCAAGAAAAAAAATTCTAACAAAGGCAATGCCAATGTGAATGATAAAGAATGTCGGAACATATATTATTGAGTGTCAATGTATGTATTTTGTTAGTATCAATTCACATGTTATTACATGTTATTGAGTGTCAGTATAGTAATATGTTAAAAAGTTTAAAAAGTGTTAGTATATTAATAAGTTCAAATTATTTACATGTCATTGGACATTTTAAAACAAGTTCCACTTATCTATACAGATTCAACCATGTGTTTTTAAAAACTATTTTTTAAAAAGTGCTAAAAAAGCTGATTTTTAAAAAAAAATCCTATGATTTTGGCATTTTCGTAACAATTAATTTTGACCTACTTAATAAATTGTTTGATTATGGCAGCTTGTACAAATTACTTCTTAAAAAAAAAAGTATTGGGCTCTTAATCTAATAGTCACAGGTCGTCATTCAATTCAAAGAATCTCCGTTCCAGAACCGAAGATCCCTCTAAAGGAAAATAAGGGAAAAAGGTCGGATCAAGACCAAAGATTTTGAGCAACCAATGCTAGCAACCGTGCTAATATCTTGCCCGAAAAATCTATGTAGATAGAATTAGGTCGCATCAGGGAGTTAGCAGCACCCGCGAATGATATCTTAAATGAAAATGTAAACAAATCTCTCTCTCTCTCTCTCTCTCTCTCTCTCTCTCTCTCTCTCTCTAATTATATACTCCTTCCATCCCCATAAGTGGAGACAAAAAAATTGAATACAAAAATTAAGAAAAAATAGAAGAGAGAATTAGTAAGAGTAGGTGTTTATGAGTATTGAAAATAAAATAGGAAAGAGAATGGGTGGAAGAAATATTAAGTTGATTCGTGTTGTGAGCAGTGTTCTAAAAGACCCCGCCTAAGGGCACCTAGGCCCCGCCTAAGCGCTAGGCCCCTCTCCAACGCCTAGTTCTAAGCTCCGCCCAGGTCTCGACTAATCTCGACTAATCCCGACTAGTCCCCGACTAGTCCCCGCCTAGGCGCTAGGCCCGACTCCGCCGCCTAGCATCCGCCTAGCGCTTTTTAGAACCTTGGTTGTGAGTATAAAAGTGAAGTAGAAGAGAAAATGAGTTGAAGGAATAATATAAAAACTTTGCTATTTTGGACAGTCTCAACTCACGTGAAACAAATGAAAAAGGAAATAAATCTCCACTTACGTCGAATAGAGGGAGTATGAAGGAGTATGTATGTGTACATACAACAGCAGAATGTTAAGCATGCAGAGTCAACCAATGCAACATGCATCTAACCACTTATATGTCTTCATCAATTTTATCCTTCTATTTTTGTTCAAATCAACTTATAATTTCCCTATTTATTTTCAAGAAAATTAAGAGAAGATAAGACGTTACAATAGGAGATGTGGACAAGTCTTAACACAGATATATACACTCTACGAGCAGGATAAATCAGTCTTAAGTAGATGATAACCAAAATTTGAGTTCAAGCTCGGTCCGGTCCTTAGCATTTAAAGGTTTTACCAGGCCCTAATTCAAGCTGCCCAAACAATCGGTATTTTCTTCCTTTCATTAAACAGTGAGTTGAGAAAAATTCAAACGTCGAGAAGCATACGATCTATATTGCTTGCAGCTTTTTGTATAAGCTCCTTCCTCGCATCCACCTAGAATAAACATTCCGCAAAAGTCAAAAATAAAGAGAGATAAGTATAATCCTAAAATCAATACTCCCTCCGTTTTGGTTGATTTAATTATACAAATGAAAATCTAAAACTTGTTATTGATACATCATCAACATAATATTAATAACAAGTTTTATATTTTCATTAGGATCATTCGTAGTAACGGCAAAATAAGTGGGAAGATCGTTTTGGGACGGAGAGAGTATAAGGATTAAAATTAAGCTTACACGAGCCCCCATGAGAGAAGCAAAAACAACATTAGCTTCAGCTGCATCATCTACCACCAACTGCTTTAGCAGCCGAGTTTTTGGGTCAAGAGTTGTTTCCCATAACTGTAGAGGCATCATTTCTCCCAAACCTGCATATTCGTTTCATTTATTTACATCAGACTAATAAGTTATTGAATTAATATTTCCACTTCTGTGTGGAAGGCAAAATAACAGTCCATACCTTTAAACCTCTGAATATTATATGATGCATTTGCAGGGAAAGTTTTTTGAAGCTTTTTAAGTTCCGACTCGTCATAACAATAGAATGCTTGCTTTCCCCTCTCAACCTGAGATAGTATTTCACCAAATCCATAATCAGACCGGATAATATTAACAAGTATAAATAATACTACTCCTTCCGTCCCTAAATGAATGTCCGAATTTCTAAAAAAATTGTCCCAAAGTGAAAGTCCAATTTTGGAGAAGTTACTAAATCCCTCCCTTATCATACAGCATATTCTAACTCACACTCATATGCATGATGCAATAAAGTGAGATCATGAAGGGCTTTTATGTACTTATGTTGCTAAACATGCTTAATAATTTTGCAAATGTCCCTCAACGTGAAATTTGGACGTTGGACGGAGGGAGTACGTATTGTTAAATGGACTTCCCTCACAAGATTACCTCAATTTCAGTAAATGACTATTTCTTCCCCGCCACAATTCAAAAAAGTAGTACCCCCTCAGTCCGAAAATGAATGTCAATTTGGGATTTAAAGGTCATTTTGAAAAGATTGATTTTAAATAGAAAAAAATCATACACATTCTTGCCATTCACTTTCAAAATTTTCGTTTTGCAAAAATATAATGAACTATAAAAAAAATAAAAATTAGGGACAGTTATTTGAAGGTTAAGTTTCAAACGGTCATTCATTTTGGGACAAAAAAGGACAATTCAATTTGGGAAAGGGAGTAGCAAATTAATTATCCATATGAATATACTATTAATATCTTGGAACAACCAAAGGTGAAAGCAAACCTTGTATAGGGGTGGAACACCAACATATATGCAACCTTCATCAAATAAAGCTCTCTGCACGAAATGGAAACTGTATAGCTCAGATTCGACTATAAACACTGGAATGAATTTCAACTTCATAGTATAAAAATTATTTTCCCCTTCAAATGCATAGAACAGAGTACCAACTCCGGGGTATACCTGATATCTATAGAAAAAGGTCAAGAGTAATGTCCGAATATGGGCCCCATCAACGTCGGCATCCGTTAAGATTATTATTTTATGATAACGGAGAGCATCTTTTTTAAATTCTTCTCCCTGCAGAAAGAGAATGAGTGAGCAAAAGTAAGCCCAGCGAGCTTCAAGAAAAAAAGATAACTGTTGTGTACAGACTGATAACCTTCAGTCCAAGACCCAGAGCACGAATAAGATTCTGAATCTCTTCATTCTTGTACATTGCTGCCTCATCTCTTCTCTCTACATTCAAAATCTTTCCCTTCAAAGGAAGTATAGCCTGATCCAATGCACCAAAAATAGCTCCTTTAGTTAGTACTTTAAATTGTCCCACATACATCTGACATTTCAGAGAACCATTAATAAACCAAAAAAGCTCCTTTAGTGAGCAGCATAAACTGAATCATTTAAAAGAACAAAAAGGTCCACTTCCATAAAGTTTTAGTAGATCGACCACCTATTTTTGTCAAATTTATGATTGAATAAGGTCATGTGGATTGCAGCATGGAACTTTATTCTGATCTAGACTAACCAGAGTTTTGTTTTTCAAAAACTAGCATTAGAGCAAAACCTCTGATTTGTGACTACAGTGTGATTGGAGGTATTCTCTTTTGACAGCAAAAGACCATTCCACAAAGATACATATAAAGTTATTGGGGAAGGAAGTATAGAACATCAACAAAGCCTTCGTTCCAAAATGATTTGCGGTCGGCTAACATGAATTGTCGTATAGACTTGTGAACGAAGAGGTGAGAAAACAATGAAAAAGTGGAGAGATGGTAAAAAGATTATATCAATAGTAGTGAAAGCTAAAAGGATATTTAAAAGAAGAATTAAGTGTGATGAAAAATCAAGAGAAACAGGAATACAAAAACATTTCGAAAGGAAGTAAAATAGCAAATTTCAAATTTCAGAAAGAAAATATAACTTTTGTCAGAGTTCTAGTCCCCTTCATGTTGACCACTGAGAAAATATCTGTTTAGAGGCATGGGACTGGTCCTTGTGCAACACTTTATATTGCATAATCATATTCAATGTAATTATTAGTTGCTCCATTAAGTGAGAGGTTAGGGGTTCAAACCCCATCAAACGCATTTCTAGTACTTTCAAGTGTTACTCTTGTAATAGATTAAGCCATTCATTAATAAAAAAAATTCAATTTTAAAAAAGTTGCTACTTTAAGTTGGTGCCACAATTTTAATTCTTGAAATACAGTCGGTGCTTCAAGTTAGGAAGAATCATGACAATGAAATCTCGGTTCAAGAATGTCCAACCCACCCCACCCCACCCCCGGGAAGGAGGGGAATGAAACTCTAAGATCTTCTCATCAGTGTGATTTAAACCATCCCAGTATATGAAAGATTGCAAGACCTTAAATTCTATTTCAAGGAAAAACACACCACATAAAAATTGACAAAAATTAAGATGTCAAACATCATATCACCACATTGATGTGTATTTAGCAATCAAGACTTAACGACAGTCGAACCCTCACTCCTCATATTTGGATTTACAAACGTTATCCTCCGCAACTAGAAGTCTCTCCCCTTCCAATATATATCCACTGATGATTGCACTTCTATGAGTTTTGATAGATACAAGAATGGATACTTAATAAATATACCCAATGAAGAAACATGATTCAACTACTGCTAATTGGCTTAAAAGGAAAAAAAAACTAACACCACTGCCTAACCAGAAAAGGAGATAATCAAAAGATCACCTGGAAAAACCTATCACGGCCTTGCTTTGCACTTCCTCCAGCTGAATCTCCTTCGACTATAAATATTTCTGCGACATTAAAAAGAACAGGTATATGAAGCTTGCTGTTACATGGATGATGTTCCACAAACTATTTCATGGCAACACAAGTGTATCAGAGAGCACCAAGAACGGGCAAAAACATGTACAACTGAGGAAAAAAGTCTATGTTCTAAAAATCGTTCGTCTAGGCCGACTAGGCCCCGCCTAGGCGCTAGGCGGCCATAAAACGCCGCGACTAACGTCAAATCCGCCTAGACCAGATATTGCGATAATTTTGCATTAAATCTAGATTAAAATGCCGCGATTAACTTCAAATCGGCCTAGGCCCCCGCCTACAAATTTGAATTTTAGTATTTTCAGTTGAAACTTACATTAAATTTATCATTATTTACATTTAAATTATGTATTTGTGAGTTCTTGTGACATTTTCAAATATTTCACCAAGATATTATAAATTATGACCAAGTCTCAGTCCCGTTTAGGCCCCGCCTAGGCGCTAGGCCTCGCCTAGGCCTCGCTCTGGTGCCTAGCGGCCGCTTAGCGATTTTTAGAACCTTCAAAACACTAATCTCACAGTCTTCCCATGGTAATTGCAAATATTTGCTTTCAATGAGAAATCACTTCTAACTCAGGTACTCTCGTGAGATCTACCACTTTGTAAGGTCAAAAAGATACACTAGATATACGTGAACTAGATCATTCACAGTACGCTTAAACATGGTCCGAAATCCAGTACTTTCATGCCTGTGATAATTGCTGAAAACTTAACAAGGAACAAACACTTAATTGAATGAGCCACCTTATTTGGGAAGAGAAAGGGATGCTATTCAGAGTTGAACTTAGCAATTAAATCGTAAATAAGACAGGTGACCCCTCGCAAATCGCAATAGCAGGCCTCATCCTCTTGAATAGTTGCACAACATTTTAATGCCAGAAGAAAACCATCATTCCAGTTATAATTACCAGATACTATGTGAAAATAATCTCTAAGATGTACTCCCAAGATGCGCTTGCGGCACAAACCATTATGTGTGCCAACTAATTGGTTTTCCAGATAAGCTTATTAAACAGGCACCTCGTATGAAGCCTTTACGATACCAAGACGTACCTAATCGTATAAAAGAATACATCAGGATCAAACCATACCCATGTATGGGAGTGCAAAATGGAGGGCCCATTGCATCATTTTGCAAGAACACACGATATTATACACGACTAGCAAAGATTTCAGAAAGAAAATAATAAGGTTCACAAACATTGGCTATAAACATGTCTTTGTTTGACCCGCTAAGCCATATTTTGACGCGGGGAAAACTTAGATGTGCCCTTCATTAGTGAAAGGCCTCACTAGTTGTTCTGAAGATGATGAGGATAGTAGATTTACTGCCTTGAATGTATTTGGAATTCCAAAAATAATTTGGACAGAGGAATTCAATAATTCTCAGGGATCGCTTTACAAAATTTGAGGAAAAACATGTTGCTTTAGTCTTCCCGGTGTGTTTCAAATTGAGGGCCCTTTGGAGGTAAAGGTGTTGCAGACTTTTGCCGCGATTGGCAACCAATGCTTTACTGAATCGCTAGCATTTTCTCTTGCTGGTTTCTTTTTGTTCCTTGTTTAGTTGTTTTTTCCATTATTTGCTTGTAAGGTGATTGTCACCCTCTGTCCATTCTGTATTATATTCTCTATTATAATTTTCTTCTATAACTTGAGAGAAAAAAAAAAAATCTTTGATCCTTTCTAACACTAGAAAATAGGGTATGTTCAAAGCATCTGAGAATAATTCCTATATGGGCAGATAGAAGGTCTCCCCACCAAACAATTCCTATAAGAAACAATGTCATAAGATGCTTTAAGTTGCTGTCTATACAACTCCAAAAGGACATAGAAATTATGAGCATACCAGATTTTTCAGGATCTGTTGATGAACAATCAGCAAGCTTCCCAGGAAGGGACGTACTTCTCAAGACACTCTTCTGTCTCACCAATTCCCTTGCTCTTTTTGCTGCTTGAGCTGCCTAAACAAAGCAATTAAGCACAAGATTTAGACATACAGGAACTGGATAGATAAACATTTGTCGGCGTATAAATTTTGAAGTAATAAAACGAAGTGTACCTTGAAAGCACTAAGGGACTTCGAAAAGATAGATTCAAGAACATCTGGATGTAACTCCAAATATTCAGTAAGAAATTCTGTAACAGCTTGATCAGTAAGCCTTCGCACTTCCGGATTTCCCAACCTCGACTGTAAGCAAAAGTGGAATAGAATAAGTAAAGATTTTTCAGCCCTGCAAAGAAGACGACATAGTATGCAATAATCCTTTCTGATGTGATTGAAGGACTAATGTGTTAAGGCTTGATATACATAGTTGAGTCCTTATCTAAGAGCTTAAGCTTTTACACGTGTTGGAAACTTAATATGCTAAAATCACAAACATACTATAAACAGGGAGACAGCTGTTTTACCTTCGTCTGCCCTTCAAATTCCGCATTTTTTACTTTTACAGAGACTATGCAAGTAAGTCCTTCCCTTACATGTTCACCACTTAAACTGGTATCCTTATCCTGGGATCAGAAACAAACATTAATCTAGAAAAAGAAAAGCAATAATACCTACATCTACTACATATTACATGGATATCCTGTGGAAATAAAGATTTGTCTTCCTTCACATACATCTAACATATACTAAACAAATATCATGGAAGTTGTTACTTGCAGAATATAAAAAAAGATTTAACTAAAGAGGTCAAAAGTAAGCAAGATTACAGCTAATAATAATTAACTACTAGTCTACTGACTCTACCATACTATTACTATGAGATCAAATACACCAGATCATCTATACATCAAGTGTGTTCTAAAAAGTTCAGGATTTACCTGCTACATATAGCAGCATGTGCTTCATACAAGAGCCAATCACTGACCCAGTATAAATGTATAAGATGCAAACCAAATCACACAAAATGGAGGTAGAGTGTGACTATAAGAACAAAGGGAACCTTGGTAGAATTCTGTTTTTCTGTGTTTGGAATCGAAAGGATCTTGGCGACCAACCAAATCACGATTATAATCATGTCAATCAAGAAAAGATCTGACTTCTTCCCTAAGGTCTGAAGCATGGCAGAGCAAAGGATATTACTATTTGGGATAAAGTGATGACAAGCAAGTTCAGTTTGCACCATCTGTGATGCTTAGACCCTTCAATTTTGCCAAAGTACTGTGTCCAAGGGTTAGGGTGTGGGTGTGGGTGTGGATATTTTACACTAAATTTGGTGTAAAATCTTAAAATTTTGGAGGACCGCACCCGTGTCTGACACTCATACCCGTGTCTGACACTCATACCCGAGTCCGAGTATCATAGACCATAATCGGTGTGATGCTATATTGGAGATTCTATTACTCAAAGAGATCAGGAAGTGCATGCATTGGTGCTAGCATTTGTTTCTTCCTTTAACACCACTCGTCGAGGATGGCAACCATATTTGTTTCAAGGAGGATGTTTGAGCAGGAGATAGTCCTCTTAAATTTCTTTCCAACACTTGTTACATCTAATCCTCGATTAATATGGCTCTTAAAATTTTATTTGGGGGATTTGGCTGGTAACTTCTCTTGAAATTTCCATCTTTTTCGCTAGATGAGGTCTTTGATTGCATAGAAACCCTCATGTATGTTTGTTTCCATCCTTGTCAAGATTATCCGGTCTAGGTTCTCCTTCCCTCTCACACTTGATTAAGTCCCTTGATCCTACTGTTTATCCCCTATTTGTTCCTTTGGACGGGTTTCCTGTCGTACTTTCATTTGTGAATCCCCTCTTTCTATCTAATGCGTTTTTTTTTTAATCTGAAAAAAAAAGTACAAGTGGAGGCACTTATTCTTATTTAACATTTACTAAAGTACTTAGTATGGACATTTTACAAGCATCAATTGCAAAGAGCTTAAGGGAGGAGGTAATCTCCATTTAACTTTGTAACAAGGTCTTCGAACCTAAGCAATGCCCTTTTAATCTGAGAGACAGGGAACAGAAACATCCTCCACAGCATGCTCTGATAGCTTTGAACAATCAGCAATCACCAGTGAGTGTATCATATGTTTGTGTTACTTTCCATAGAGACTTGAATTCTTCCACCTTTCCAAAAAGGCCTTTTATCCATGTATTATCCAATCATTGGATGGTGAAGCAACCCCAAAAGGGTCAGCGGAAAGGTGGCAGTGTATCCAGCCTTCATGAAAGTCTCAATGACCCAGATTCCTTCGAAGTCCCACACTTTTGTTGCAACTGACATAGGGATAGACTGATAGAGCTCTCGGGATGATGGTTAGCAGGCCACACAATAATAGCTATAAGAGAGAAGACACCTCATGTATGCGGTTCTATAAGGGAGAGAATATATGTACTAATACGAAAAGGATGGTGCTACGCGTAGGTCAACTACTTGATTGCTGAGTTCGAACTTTCTGAAGTACGCATGATCCACAAGCACCTCAATCAATAAAACAGATACAAAATAAGTTGTCCAACTTAACTAAGAAAGAAGGAATCTAATTCTACCAATAAACGAAGCATTTCTACTGACAATGGAACTCCTAAAATAAACCTACGGATTTTTTTAATCGTGCTAAATACTCTAATTTTACACCCACTAGTCTACTATGTATTGCCCCAAACATCTGATTTGCAAAGGAATGAGAGAGAAAGAGAGAGACAGCAAGAGAGAATGGCATTAGAAATGGAAAAAGTATTAAAGAATTGTGTACTAGAATATTTTTTAAATATACTACGCATTAGACCATGTCCAATAAGGGGTTGAGAGGGGGGGTGAAAGTGGGGTCAACTAGTTGAGTTCATGCAATAAGGGATTGAGAGGGGGTGGTTGAATGTTTGGGGTTGAGAGTTTTCAACCCGGTTGAAGTAAAAATTGTGGGATCCGCTCAAGTTTTGTAGCCCAATTTTTACTTATATTTTATATTTCTTTCACCCCAAAATAATGTATACGAGTATTGTAAAAAATAATTGTTCCTAAACTAATATTTATTTTTAAAATACTTTGTCTTCATATAATTTAACATAATTATTTTCACATTTTTTTATATACTTGCAAAAATAAAAATTTTGAAAGTAAATTGTAAGAATAATTAAAAAAAAAAACTCGAATTTATAAATAAAAATATTAATAATTTATTTCTTAATAATAAATTATTCTTATTTTTATTATTTTTTTAATTATAAAATTAAATATTGTAAATAAAATAAAAAGTGGTGGGGTATAGAATGATGAGTTGGGAGGAGTTGAATTTTAAACTAAACTAGCTTATTGTGGCGGGTGTAGTTGAGAAAGTAGTTGAATGATTAAGTGGATGGAGAGAGAAGATGAGGTGTCGTGATATTAGGATAGTTGAATGTTTTTTGATAGTTGACTTATTGGACATGGTCTTAGTTGAAGACAAAATAGAAGGCCAATATTACTGTGCCAAACTGTACCTTGAAAAGTTTTGACTTCTTCCCCAGGTTGTTGAGGGTTCTGGTTAATGAAGCCCTCACGCCTTCAATGTGAGTACCGCCATCAGTTGTCCGTATGCTGTTAGCATATCCTAGCATTGTATCTGAATACGCATCCGAACACCTAGGATACAAATCAAATACAGAACCAAAAAATGTCAACTTAATCCCCAATACATCTCATGAAATCCTAGGAATCACAAAAGTAGATGTATTTTACTCCCTCCATCCCAAAGTGAATATGTCCAAAACAAATAAAAATCAAATTTGCTATACATGATTAGTGAAATGATAATGGTTGTTGCCTAATTGTTACTCCCTCCGTCCCAAAATGAATGTCCACAAAAAAAAAAAAAAAAATCAAATTTGCTCTTGATCAATAACGACATCATCCGCCTCTCTTTTGAAAAAAATAAAATGAAATGAAAGCAGAGAATTTATAAGAGTTATTTACCATTGAAGAGCTACATCAATAACGACATCATCCGCCTCTCTTTTGAAAGCCAATACGTCATGAAGTGGTGTCTGGATAAGAGAAAGGTTACTGACTATCATACATAGCAAAAGAGTATAATAATACAGATGTTAAACTGAGAGATACTAATACTTAACCAAATCATTATGGAGATTAAAGTTCAAAATTTGAGACAAAAGAATTGTGCAAATATAAGGCTCCGTTTGTTTAGGTGGAAATGTTTTCGGAAAATGTTTTCCTCATTTTCCGGTGTTTGGTAAGTACCGGAAAATGTTTTCCCCACTTTTCCAAGTAAAATGACTTACTGATTTTTCCTCAGTATTTCATTTTCCGGAAAATGTTAACACCCTCACTCACACACTTAACTTTTCATACACCCCCACATCAACCACCCCCTACCCAATCCCCCTCGTAAAAGAATTACTTATATTATAATTATTTTGTACAACTCTCCACCGCCCCCCCCCCTACCACCACCCACACACACACACACCACCACCGGGTAAAAAAAAAAATACTCATTTTACATTTATTTTTAACAATTC
This sequence comes from Adenophora triphylla var. japonica, assembly GCA_022495995.1. Classification (NCBI taxonomy): domain Eukaryota; kingdom Viridiplantae; phylum Streptophyta; class Magnoliopsida; order Asterales; family Campanulaceae; genus Adenophora; species Adenophora triphylla. The sequence continues at coordinate 24,079 of JAFEMH010003867.1, forward strand.
CCCACCACCACCACCAAACCCTCCCCCCACCACACCGAGGTCAAAAATATTTTTTATATTCATTTTAAAATTATTTTTAGCAACTCCCCCACCCCTAAGCAATTGTTTTTACTCATATTAAAATTACTTTTTAACAACTACTCGTAATCAAATTAAATTATTTTTTAACAACTCACCCACTCAACCCCTTCCCCCCCCCAACTCTCGGCTACCCACCCACACCCTACCCTATCACCGCCCTAGCCTACCACCATCTTACCCTTTACATTTCCTCCACCACCCTACTTTACCCCTACCCCACACCCACCCACTTCACCCCTACTAATCCCCACCCTCTAACCTACCCACCACCTCCATCACCCAACCCCACCCTATCTTTTTCAACTTATCTCAGATTGTATTTTCACCGAAAAATATTTTTCTTTAATTTATCAAACACATGAAAATATTTTCCGGAAACCATTTTCCTTAGATTTACCAAACAGCCGAAAACATGTTCATGTCATTTTTCGGAAAACATTTTACGGGAAATCATTTTCCATAAGTCGTTTTACGCGAAACAAACAAAGCCTATATACGTAAAAAGGAATAATGATAAAGTTTGAATGCAGAATGGAATGAACAGGATACCATGTGACATGGAGATCAATCCATCATGTTAGACATTATTGTATACCATGAAGCTTTTTCTATTTATAAGTTTTTAACTTTCCTTGTGCAAGGTGGACTTTTTTCCTCTGCTTTTTGTGTAGTCTCAGTTCTGAATCACTAGATAATTGCTGAATTTGATTCTTGCAAAATAGTCAAATGACAGTAAATGCTCAGTTTAGTTAAATGCATGAAAGGCTTCAAGAATGTGCCTCTGACAAAGGGACAAAGGAAACGACCGCTAAACACGTTCAAAATGTGCATGAGTAGTGCAACATGTATTTGACTCGAACTGGAATGAAATAGTGCTATGGTAGCTGATGTATAAATTTAACTAACCTGATTTTTCAGTCAACTTAAAGGTGAGATCTGTATCAGAATAGAAGGTTCCAGAACAAGTGGCTATATTCGTTAGAAAGGTCTCTGTGTCAAGTTTCATAAGAAAAAAATCGTTTATTATTTCCAGATATGTAGAAAGAGTAAATGATTTTTTGGTACAGGTGGTATGAACTGTCTGAATAGAGATCACAGCAACTTATGAGTTTCCTAGTTCCTGAATAAACTTAGTTCATGAATCTTTTGCAAGATGAATGGAGGGAATGGGATTATGGGACCCACTTATCAACTAACTTATGCGTTGTACATCTACATCTTAATGATACTCCAAACACCTAATACTGTTAACCATACTTTAAGCTATAACCATACATGTCTACAAGTATGTATTTTTCCTACTCCAAGCCTGGGAGTCAAACTGCATTTCCCTTTCAAAAGATGCATTCTACCCTGGTAGTTAAGCTGGAAGATGCTGTTTTGCCTAGTTTCAACTACATAGCTCAAATGATAATTTCACTTTTAGAGCTCTAATTTTGTATTACATCATGCAACCATTGGAATGCTTTCATCAACCAGATTTAGATATTTCAAAAAAGTAAGCAAACTTAAAGCAAGGTGAGAGAAAAAAAAAGAAACAATAAGCAAAGGAAGAAAAAAGCAAACGAGCACCTTGTCACCATTGAGCCAGCTGACATATTCAATCAATCCCCCAGCATAATAGTATTCATCATGTAAGTTCTTCTGTGGGTCTTTATCTTCTTTCTTGAGAGAAATAGCAAGCTGCCAAGGTTAAAAAGGAAAAGACATTGTATATCAGTATACAAAAAAATGATCAAAATCAAGAACGCATTTGTAAATCTCAATGTAGTGAAGAATAAGGAGCTGTTCAAGCATTAAACAATTTTCAGATGGGCACAAATGAGATTTTAGTGAAGGAATCTAAATTTGATGGAAGGGGTGTAAGGTCCTTTACTCTTAACTTATTATTCAAAAGAAACATATTAAAAAGAAAAGAAAAACAATGGAAGCGATATTTTTTATGTTGAACCAGATAAGCATTGCCTTAGTGCTCTTGAGTGGCAAGGATCTTGGGTTCAAATCATCCTACTGGCATTTATTTAGTGTGTTATTATGAGAGCATATGTTGATGCCTGCTTGATTTGAGAAACCCTAGCAAGGCACATTTATTTTTATGTTACGAGGGGGAGTGTCGAACATATTAACCATAATTGAGCCTCTTAAAACAACTTAAGCTTTTAAATAATTTAACTTTAAAAACATCAACCTGAGCGCATATACAAAGCAGAGAAAAATATGAGAATTCTAAAGACATGTAATGATCAAAATTAAATAGTTTGAAAGAGCTCGTAGAAACTAATCTGAATCTGGCTACCTTGGGGTTTAAGAAAGCCAGCTCTCTGATTCGTCCAGCAATAGTATTGTAGTCAAACTCAATTGCAGTAGTGAACACTGCATAATTAACAAACAAAGCATCAGTAGCAACTCTTTAAGAAACTAAGTATCGGTCCTTAAAAGGGAATTTTGGAGGAGAAAACAACCTTCTTCATCAGGCCAAAACCTTATGCATGTCCCTTTCCTATCTTTCAAGTCAGCTGGAAGTTCCTTGTACATTAAGGTTGTCATAGGCTTTCCACGAGAATATCTCTGCGTGTATTCCTTTCCATCACGCCAAACAGTAACTTCCAGTGACTGCAAATCAATATATGAAATAATTATATGACTGATTCAGAAGGAAAGATAACAAAAGTATACACACGCCACAAAATAAACAGGCAGAAAGTGGTGGAAACTTTAGAAACTGATTGCAATATTGCAGGCACCAATATTAATTATTGTTACGGACTACTGTATGTCGCACAACAGTAAAATACTCCCCCATAGAATTACGAAAATATATTTTCCCTCGCTTGCACATACTATTGAAAGAGTTCCTTATTCTTTTCTTTTCTTTCTCAGGATACGCAATCCTTTATCTAAATTACATGAGTAGTCCTTTATTCTGAATTAATTAATAGTTTAAATGGTATTCTACTTATAAACCTCAATTATCAAGATATATATTTACTTCCTCCGTCCCATTTGAAGCTTCACCAATTACCCATATGGGTATCCCATTTGAAACTTCACCTTTCCTAAAATGGCAAAATATTATTATTATAATATTGAGCCTATCCCACTTGTCATACTCACACAGTCACACACTTAAATTGTGGGCCCCACTTGTAAATCCCACCCAGTTATTACACTCACAGTCTATTTCTCACTCATAATACTTTTAATTATAAATATTATTTTCTTAATATTTGTTCCCAAGCCAAATGATGAACCTTCCGATGGGATGGAGGGAGTATATATCTACATGTGTGTGTTGTTGGGGATTGGTGATCTCCGAGCAGTACTTGTCTTATACCAAGTGTACAAGGATGAGATAATATGCATGCAATATCCATATGAAAAGTAATAAAACACAAGAACATAAGATTTGTTAACCCGGTTTATCCCACAATTGGACTACATCTAGGGGCACTACCAAGATAGGATATTCACCAATATCATAATCTGTTGTGTTACAAATAAAGTCCATGATCTCCCTTCGGAATCATCACTCTCTCTATGTAAACACACATCGCTCATACATCCCCTAGACATAATTTAAGTCATCCATGGAATGCCCCTAAAGGGGCCTCAAAGACCTATCATTGCATATGACTCTCTTTGTGGACCTCACAGTTTCTCTCTAGCTAACTTTTCTAGCACCACAATATTCTAGGTCATCACTTATATTTATAGGAATAACAACCCTAAACTCTAAAGGATTCTAATTCCTTCTTCAAGAAGTCATTTGCTTCCTGCTCAATAAAAGAACTAAGTTGCCAAAAGAAAACCTGATCAAATTAGGAAACTGTCAAATTTGCTCCTATTTTCCTTCTTCCACGCTTTGGTTTGTATCGAATCCTAACGTGTGTTTGTGTGTTGATAATTGAAGGTTGTATTGTAACAAAGAATCTCTGATTAAGGTTAGGGCAGATAGGTAGGCATGAGAATGTGTGTATTGGTGCAGTCGGGGGGGGGGGGGGGGGGGAGCCTATAGACCAAATGGACTTATTTTTTTGATAGGAAAATAGATTATAGACCAAGTGAATTACCCAATGGCCAATGAAACTCGGGATCTCACAGATAACCCCAGCTTTATCAACTCTCCAGGAGTAAGATGCCCTTAGGAGAAGTGCCCATTACCAGGCCTTTGGAAGTCGAGTTGGCCCCAAAGCCTTGACTTTCAAAACAAGGATTCCTAGGAATACTCTTGCCTCACCCTAGGATGTAGAGTTGGGCCTAGATCCCCAACCACAAATTGATACAGGTTCAAAGGATATCATGCCACACCTGAAACAAGATGCAACAACCTATTCAAGCACTTTCATCCCTAAGGGATGACCTGGCTTAGGGCATTAATGAGTGATACTTTCTAGATGCAATGGCCGGTCTAGGATCCCAAACCTACGTAATTGAGCCGGTTTTAGAAGCCTAAGGGTTATTGGTTGGACGGTTGGAGTTGAGAGTACGTCTCACTCGTTGTTTGTGTGTGTTCAACATCGCGAAGGTACAATGTTGAGCATGTCGTATGCGTGACCTGATTACTAAGAAGAGAAAGAGCTATTTTGGTTCACGAATATGGGACCTTTGTCTAGTGATCATTAGATGATCAGTAGGATGATGCCATCTAGCAGGAAATCTCCATGTGTCATTTCATACTATAATTAAAGGTCATAAACTCATTACTATAGTCAATTGTTAATCGATCATTTGAGACATGTTTCATGCTTGAGACTTGGTTTAATGTGCACAAGGGAGCACACTCAATGTTATCAGCCGTTGTCGTCTCTTTGCATTCCCCCGATCTTTACTGAGGTTCTTTGATAGCAACATGTAACACCAAGCACACTTCACAAAGAACATACCACACCCTCCAGGCACACTCACATATTACAACCACGATGCATGCATACAAATATTATACTCCCTCCGTCCCATAATAACATACCCGTTTACTCTTGGGAGCGGGAAGTAAGGAAAGTGGGTAATGGAGAAAGTGTTGTGAGTATAAAAGTAAAATAGGAGAAAGAATGAGTGGAGGGAATAGTAAAGTTGATTGGTGTTGTGAGCATAAAAGTAAAATAGGAGAGATAATGAGTGAAGGGAATATTAAATATTATTTGCCATTTTAGGAAAGGGGTATGTTATTATGGGACGCCTAAAATGGTAAAATGGGTATGTTATTATGAGACGGAGGGAGTATACCTTAATCTCAAAATTCAAGAGTTAGTTGGAAATTGTGCTTACAGATGAATTTCAAACCTTTTCCGTAAGAATTAACTTTTATTCAAAGGGGGGGGGGTTAATCAAGGGAGCGATGCTGCAGTGCTTTTTAATTTTCTTTTTGGTACACGTATATAAGGTCCTAAAGTCTAGATAAAAATCTGATTCATGTAAAAAGAGATAGCAGAGAAAGAAATCAGATTTATCATGTCTCCAAAATGTCAGTGAATAGTATAATCTACCAATACTCATTTTGATATATTTTTACAAATTATGGTTATGTAAATAAAGAAAACATGCACCCACAAAATATTTTTGGTTCGAGACTAAACTACACCACTGAGTAGTAAAGACATATTTCCATAGCTTTAAATACATATAATTCACCATCATTTTGAATCAAAATTCAAATCTATCAAGGTAAGCTAAGTTAAGATTCTTTAGTTCCTTGGTGAGGAAAGGAAACACCCAAGTCAATGCACAAAACCTATCACATCTTGAGAACAGAACCAGACAACCTTAAATAGCTTGCAAAATAATATTTGTAAGCCTAACATAATGTTCAAGATTGATACCAAACAGGGACAGGTTTAGAAGTTACAAGTGATTACCTCAGACAAAGCATTCACAACAGATAAACCCACACCATGTAGGCCACCTGAGACACTGTAACCACTACTCGGACCACCAAATTTGCCACCAGCATGCAGAACCTGTAGAAGAACGAATATAATAAGAATCTTCACGTTAGTTGTGGTTTTCTGTGTGTGTTAAGAGGCCAGGGGGTGATTAACGTATTATACAGATATATGATTCTTTTGGTTACATCACCCATTAATTGGTAATAGAACTAGGTAAAGTAATCAAAAAGAGGAATGCATGAGTTCCTACAGTTGTATACATATATGTATGAAATGTCCCTGCAAAAAGAGGAATGCATGAGTTCCTATAGTATTATACATATACTTTTGGTTGTCAAGAAAACATTTTTAATGAAAAGACAGAAGGAAAATGTACTAGGTGTGTAAGAAGTTCACTAAAACAAAAAATAAGTATAAAGAAATCAGCAAAGAAAACAACTACCATCCCTATACTTGCCACACCATTCCCTCTCAGAGAAAACTAAACAAACAAATTTATACAATAGTCTTTAATTGTTTGCTCCTACTTTCTGCCAATTCTTGAGCAGACATTGTGAGGTCTAGAGCTATTCACCTTGTCGAGATTACTAGTTTATTTTTCCTCCCTAATCCTACACTTTTCCTTCGTCCAGTTTACCCTTACAAAACATCAGCTTAACAAGATGTAACAAATATCTAAGAATCATCAGCATAAGTTTCGAAGTACGATAAGGATTACTTTTGAACTTAAGAAATCAAAAATTACCGTCAAGACAGTTTCCACACCAGATTTTTTTGTGCTTTCATGTAAATCAGTTGGAATCTGCAAAATATGCATCGATAAGATCAATCAAGCAAAAATCACATGATATAGTATGATTGCTCTTTAAATTAACAATGGGTAGCAATTGCCACAGTTTAGTTAGTATGGGTTTCGAAAGGTAGTAGAAGATAATATGCTAAACCAAAAGAGAGAGAGAGAGAGATAGAGATGTATACATCATTATGATCTCCATTCAGAAGGGTAACAACGAGTTGACTTATTCCATATGTGGTTGCTATTATCTTACAGGGAATTAAAAAGCACAGAGTATCACCATGTAATATAAGAATTTCTAACCAAGAACTTGTTTATTTCTATCTTTCTTTTTTGATGGTGAAGCTGCAAAAAATAAAGCAAATAGCTTCCTAGTTTACAGCATGCAGTTGATAGTAGCGAGTAAAGAAACTATCAAGGTATAGGAGAAGCCACTAACAATTTCCCAGAGGCAATCCTATTAGACTTTTGCAAACAACTCAAAAAGGGCAAAACCAGGCACCATCTTTTCATTATAAATGTCACCTGTCAACAGAAGCCAAAGTCCTTACCCCTCGGCCATTGTCAGTAATGCTAACTGAACCATCTGCAAGCAGCACTACGTCCACCTTTGAAGCAAAACCTGCTTGCGCTTCATCAACGGCATTATCCAATATTTCATAAACCTAGGAGGAAGCAGGATGAAATGGTGCTCACTTGGGTTCACATGAAGAAAATGATTTGGAGAGTAGTAATGCAAAACTCACAAAGTTAAGAAGTTACCAAATGGTGCAAACCACGGGGGCCTGTAGATCCGATGTACATTCCCGGTCGTTTCCTAACAGCGTCTAAGCCTTCCAGTACCTACAATGAAGAAACGAAAAATCAATATAATAATAAGAATTATTGTTAGTTTATAAATATAATCCCTCCGTCCCAGAATGATAGTCCCATTTGACTATCCAAACATTTTAACAAACCTATTTTCATTTCCATCACTAATCTTAATGAGGTTTAGCAATTACTCCATTACTCCCTTTTCTTCCTTGGTTGGCTCTCATCCTCTCATATCTCCCTCTTCTCCTTGGTAGGCAATTTTGGAAGGTTGATGGTTTTAACCTAACAATTTTCGAAATGAGACTATCTTTTTGGGACAAAAAAATGGAAAAGGGAACATCTTTATGGGACGGAGGGAGTATAACTTAATGCTCTTTACATCCTAAACACGAGTGATACTTCCCATTTTGGTTCATCCCAAAAAAAGAGTGCCTCTAATGTTAAGCAACGAACTCCACTATTCATCACTTATTTTCTTCCCTTTCAAGAAGTTGATATATATATATATATATATATATATATATATATATATATATATATATATATATATATATATATATATATATATAGTTTGATGTTTAAATGTTTGACTTTTCAAATCCAACTCTATTATATATATGAGGGAAAAAAAAGGTATTGACACACTTTATAGGTAAATCTTCTCTCATTTCTATCTCGTGACGGAAATCTTAGCTACCTAAGATGAAAGTTATATATCTGGAGTTAGAGAAGCAATACATAAGTCTGATTGAGTTTCTAGTGGTGCAAAAGTCAAAAAGAAAAGGTAAAGTTTTGATGTTTACATCCAAAAGGGTCAGACAGGTATAAAATTCCTGACTAACCTTACAGCAGATCTCAGAGGTTTCATAATAACTAGTGTACCAAACAAACATCTACATAAAGGGTAAATGTAAAATTTTAACAGCTTAAGAAATTGTGCATGACTGATTTTATGCCTTTCAGATTCTCCTTAATGAGTTGCCAAGAAATCAGCCCAGTTCAAGATTCCTACAACTGAAGATGCATTTATTCTTCAAACATAAAAAGCCTGCAGCTCATAGTAATTAGAGTAACTTATATTTCTGGTGTCCTGCCAACAATTTAAGAAAACACTGATCTGCTTGATATTTTTACGTTTCAGATGTGTTGGTTATTGTTTTCAAGGGGCAAGACTGTTCCATGAATTATTCTGCAGACACTATTTAGTAGTAGTCATTCCAGTTGCAGTCTCTCTCTCCCTCTCTCTATTTTATTTTCAAGAACAAATTGCATTCTCAAAATAGTACTGTAAGACTAACTAAATGCATGTCAAAACTAAATAGGACATAAGTTTTTTAAAAACCTTGTTTTGCTAACATAAACAAAATATGCTACATGGCGCTTGTCAATAAGAGTCATAATTTATAGCCTCTAACAGACACGGAGTAATTAAAACGTACTTTCCGCATTGAGTTAATGCTCGAGAAGAATTTAAAGAATAAAACTAACAATGCATTACACCACTGGTATTACTAACAAAATTAGTAGTACTTGTAATAGTCTAAAACTAACTTAATGTACATCAAATATCTGTGAACCAACGAAATGACTATGAAAAGACAAATTAACACATCAATAACAGAGGTAATAGTAACAAAAATACTCAACAAACTTAATTGGCATTAACATACAAGCGAAATACGAGAAAAGTAAAGAGAAGTGCAATTTATTACTTGAATTTGTTCAGAACCATAAGAATCTTTTGCATTAGTAGTTGAAGACATAAAAGCCTTTGAAGATACTGCACTTGCTACCATAAGCCGACTTGACACTCCTTTCCATTTCAAACTTGACCTTTTTCAACCCCAAACAAAAAATCAACAACAATACATTATCACAAAAATAGAGGGTGAGAAAATAAAGCATAAATATAATAAATTATGAAAAGAAATGAAACGGCAATTTATAAACAACTAAATTTCAAGGAAAGAAAAGAAAAGAAAAGGGGTGCCTGTGAACTGTAAAAATGGCGGGAATTAAATGAACCAAAATTTTATAAAAATAATTAACAAAAAGAAGAACAAAATGTGAAATGGGTTGCAATGAAATGAAACAAAAAAGTCATAAATGGTTAAAATTTCAAGATAATAAAATCTGGGTACCTGGATTTAAGCGGGAGAGAGAGGGGCAAAAATGAAACAGGGAAAAGAGAAATGCTCTGGGAGTGAATATATGAGCAACGAAACAGTCTTGACGCCATTAATCTAAGTGAATAAGAGCTCAAAGGGGGCTTGAGAAGGGACATTGTTGGGAGAGATTTTTTTCTGCTTTCTCTCCAAGTAAAGTTATTGAGAGAAGATAGATTGTGTTGATGTTGTAAAACTCTCTATAAATCTCTCTCTCTCTCCGCCGGAGGGAGAGAGACGGATGAGGGTAAGGTAACCGGATAAAATGGAGTTCACGCGGGAGCAGGGTTTGATTTCGAACGGAGAGAGCGCGAGAGGGGTTAGGGTTTGCTAACTTGCTATGGCGGCCCTCCAGTGAGGTGAGGCACCGAGAGTGTGGATTTTCCTTAACCCAAATACTAAAATCCAGTGTTCGGATATCAGTGTTCGGATATTAGGATATTAAAGGCTCTTTTCGTTTATAAGGCTCTTATTGATTTAGCTTATAATTTATTATTTATGATCGATAACTTATTATTTATTATTGATGAGCTGATGAATGATACTGTTTGATTTAATTTTTTTGAAGTGTTGATGATTGTTATAAGTAAGTATAACTGTTTGATTAATAAATTGAAAAAGTGTTGAATAAATTTATAAAGACTAAAATAATAATAATAATAATAATAATAATAATAATAATAATAATTTATTATTATTATTATTATTTTATTATTATTATCATTATTACTATTTTTATTATTATTATTTTATTATTATTATTTTATTATTATTATTATTATATTATTATTTATTATTATTTATTTTTTATTATTATTATTATATTATTTTATTTTATTGTTGTTTTATTATTTTAATTTTTATTTATTATTATTTTTATTTTATTATTATTATTATATTATTTATTATTAATAATAATAATGTTTTATTATTTTTTTATTTTTATTTTTATTATTATTATTATTATTATTATTATTATTATTATTACTTTATTATTATTATTATTATTATTTTATTTTATTTTTTTATTATTTTTATTATTTTTATTATTATTATTTTTTTTTATTATTACTATTATTATTATTTTATTATTATTATTATTATTTTATTATTATTATTATTATTTATTATTATTTATTTTTTTTATTATTATTTTATTATTATTATTATTTAATTGTTATTATTATTTTATTATTATTATTATTTTAATGTTCATAGATGTTTTTTTATTCAGCATTTGGCTTAATGCTTATGACTTATAAGGAAAATTATGCTTTAATTGGAATTTTTTTCTCAAATAATCACTTTTTACTTTTTTATTTACCAAAATAACTTAATGTTCAAAGTATTGCCCAGAATGTCCATTTTTTTTTAAACTCGCTACACCGTGTAGCGAGTTTGACTTGGGTCTGGTCAAACTCGCTACACCGTGTAGCGAGTCTAGGGCAATTAAGTTTGACAGTTGGGGATTTAATTAGGGCAATTAATTAACTTAAAATCGCTACACGGTGTAGCGAGTTTGGTCAAACCAAATTAAACTCGCTACACGGTGTAGCGAGTTTAACTTAAAATTTCAAAACCTTCCAGTTCACCGTCTTCATCAAAAAAAAAAACCTAAACCATTTTAACAAAACAGCCGCCCCAACCAAGGAAGAAGAAAGAAGAAGAAGCTTCACAAAGGATTCCAATTTCCATTCAAATTCATATTTCTTATCATCAAAATTTAGTAAATTGTAAGTTTACATTCTATATTTTACTTTATTTTCTCTTGAGCTTTGATTATATTATTTGTTCAAATTTACTCTCTATTTTTTTTTTGTTATTAAATTTAGTTTTGTTAAATATGTGAATAATTTGTGTTGTGTTGAATTTTAGTTTTGATTTTATTATTTATTTACTTACAATTTAGGATTTTTTTTTGATTTTTTTTATGACATTGTAAAAACATACACAAATTAGTCTCAAATATGTGACTAATTTGTGCTAATTCGAAAATTTGAGATAATAATGAATGTTTATTAATTTACTTGCAATTTAGAATTTTTTTTATGACATTAGTTATTAAGATTGAAAATATTATTATTCTCATTTTTTTTATTTTCTGAGTATGAGCTTGTAAAGGTATCTGAATTGTATTTTCTTTGTAAATGTATGATATATTTGGGTTTGTCTATAAATTGTTCATAGAGTTTGAATTGGATTTGATCAGTCTATGTTCGTATTCCTTTAGGTTTGATCAATCATTGTTGGTAGCATTTGTCCAATTCAGATTGTTGAAATATTAACTTGTTCACTTGTAAAATTTGTACATTTGAAATATTGGATTGTAAGAACAAAGAATTTAGTTTTTTGTATCTGTACTGAACAAAATCCTAGAACTGTTGAGACAAGACTCCTATGTAGCCCTCAGTCCCATTTTTAAATTGAAAAAATAAAGATAAATAAAAATTAAGAAGTATATATTATTAAGATGTTGTATGTATAAATAATGGGATATTCATTATGAATTATTAGGTATCATAATGAATATCTAAAAATTGTTACTTGAAGTACATATAATGGTGTAACGATAACAACTTTTAAATTTTAATTTGGACAATTAAATCAGCTTCAAATTATTGCTCAAAATAGCTTCTTACTAACATCAAAAAAAAAAAAAAATTGTTCGCGAAAGTATTTTGAGCAATAAATATAGGTTAATTTAGGTATCATAATGAATATCTAAAAATTGTTCCTTGTAGTACATATAATGGTGTAACAATAACAACTTTTAAATTTTAATTTGGACAATTAAATCAGCTTCAAATTATTGCTCAAAATAGCTTCGTACTAACATAAAAAAAAATTACATGTGTTAAAAAAATAATGACATGTAGCTGAATTATTTTTTAAAAAAATATTTTTTTTACATGTTTTAAAACAAATGATGACATGTTGCTGAATTAAGTTTTTCTTTCAAATTTTTTTTTGGATGTGTTAAAAAAAAATATGTCATGAATAATTGCAACAAAACCAAACACAAACTGTACAAAATAATTTTAAAAAAAACTAAAATAACATCACAAAAAATAAATATTGTCAAGTTAGTGGCCACATCCCGGCCACATAGGAAATCTTACATTAAATCCAAAAAATTCAGTGACCACAGCCCGATCACATAGGAAAATTTTACATAAATTCCGGTACATATTAAATTCGACAGAAATCCAAATATTACATGTCCAACAAATTAACTTAACAATCCTTAGGGAAGACCTTAGAAACATTGGAAGTAACAATGTTAAGTAGTTTTTTTTAGCGTGAGGGGGCCCAAACAACAGCCTAATAGATCAACAAAATAAAACATTTAGAACAAAATGTTAAGGAATATAACCTTAGGGAGTGTAATGTTAAGGAAAATATCTCATACCTACCTGAGTAAGTATAAGAACAACACCAACACCTATGTCACTTCCGCCCTCACTTTCCTTAAGCACTTTGTCAGTAATGTAAGCATCAATTGTGTCAGTAGGATCCTTCAAAATCAAATGCACAGAGCCATGACCAGTTGATGTGCACTCCTTGACAACAACAACAACCTAATAGAATAAAAATATAATGACCAATTATTTGTAAATTTCAACCTTAGCTATAATTAATGTAAAATATTATACATGTTCCACCCTCTCATATTTTTGGCATTTCTCCTTGATCATTCTCAACGGATAATAAGTATCCTCTGCAGTGAGATAGTCCATTGCAGAAAGCCAAGCTTTGCCCTGGAAATCTTCATCCTCCACCGGCTCTTCAAGCTTTCTACGTATGGCCTCTTGGGTCGACTGAGGGGGGGGGGGGTCCATGAGAGACATGAGCTTTTCCGGTGTGATGCCGACGCATGGCGGACTGTGCGACACCAGCGGGACCAGGTATGATATGAGGCGGCGGTGGATCCATTTTGATAGTTATAAATCTTGGATTGAGAGAGATGAATTAGATTTGAGAGAGATAGATGAGAGATGGACTGAGAAAGAAAGAAAGAAAGAAAGAAAAGGGAGAGATGGACTGAGAAAGAAAGAGAAGGGTTTGTTTTGTTGGGACTGAAGGAGACGGTTTTGTAGGAAATTTGAAATTAAATAACTCGCTACACCGTGTAGCGAGTTTAATTAGGTTTGACCAAACTCGCTACACGGTGTAGCGAGTTTAGGTTAATTAAATGCCCTAATTAATTTTCAAACAGTCAATATTAATTACCCTAAACTCGCTACACGATGTTACGAGTTTTGACCAGACCCAAGTCAAACTCGCTACACGGTGTAGCGAGTTTTAAAAAAATGGACATTCTGGGCAATAGTTTGAACAGTAAGTCATTTTGGTAAATAAAAAAGTAAAAGTGATTATTTGAGAAAAAATTCCTTTAATTGGCTTGTACATGACTTATGACCTATTTTACCCAAAATGAAATCAAACGGTTCAAAAATGACTTATGCAAAGTAATAAGTCATAAACACTTCCTCATAAGTCAAATCAAACGGGGCCTAAAAATTCAGACCAAAATAACTCCAAATTGAATTTCATGCTTTGTCCCCAAATGTCCACAATTTCAATAAAATTTGGGATTAATTCCAACCGTCCTTCAATCCAAATCATTATTAATAAAAATTCATAATATTTTCAAAAACTCACGTACAATATTTGACCCAAATCAAAATTTCATATAAACTCAAAATCTCTTAAACAAAACGGTTCCACTCTTCTCTCCCCTCATTCCCGTCACTCTCTCTCGCACACACTTACAACGAACATAGGATAGAGATGGGATTATCCGTTTGTGAAGAGATTTCGACAGCGAAAAGATTTGATTGTGACATGTTTGAATTGAATTGCATGTAAATGAAATGCATTCAAAATGTATGATAGTTTAATGCAACAAACTTTTTTTAAACTTATGTCGTTAAAAATCTAATGGAGATGCCGATGTGACATTGTCAAATTTGTGCCTTGTCGTCAAAATCACAACCATGGGTGACATGTCATTAACGTGGCGTTGATGTGGACATGGCGTGGAAGTGACATGTCAGCATCCTCGTTAGATTTTTGACGTAGTAAGTTTTTTAAAAAAAATAGTTGCACTATTTGATAACGAATGCAAAAATATGTTGTTTATATTATTAACTAACGACTACATTTGCATTATTCGAAAACTAAAGTAAATAATGTTGCATAAGATAATAATTATTCCGAGAAAAAAGGGATAACAGATAGGCTTCGGACCCTATGCCCTTCAGTCATACCAAAAACCCATGATAATCCACGACATATTGAAAATTCCGTATAAACCCAAGGTCCTACGAGTCCGCTCATATACATAAAGTATAAAACGAGAAAAATTATTAACTTATTTATAAGACTAAGGTATAAGAGCGGGTCAAGTGGGTGTTGGTTTATAAAGAATTTGATTTGAGTATCGAGTGTAAGTGGATTTTAGTAAATTATGTAGTTTTTTATAGCTTTTGGGTAGCGCTGAGGGGGCATTAAAGAATTAAACCTAGATCTATGAGTGCTCCTGAAGTGCGCGTATCGCATGGCAGTAGATCCATGCAGGCTCCAGAGGAAGGTGCATGTTGCCATGCGAGCTCCTATAGAAGGTGCATAGGTCTGCATATTTGTTTTTTTTGGTTGGGTTTTTTCAAGATATGTGAAGGATTATGGTTCCTTCTAAGGTTTTGTTTACGATCCTATTTAAGCCAAATGACGGACATAATTATTGAGTGACAGGAAAAATTACTAGAGAGTCATGAGATCCACAAGAGAGTCAAAAAGAGAATCGAAGGCAGTGCAAGCCTTTGATGCCTTTCGGTGCATTTCATGGATGGCTGAATATATGTCATGGATGGTTGAATATACGTATGTCTAGATATGCCCTTTACGATCCTATTTAAAAATGTTTAACTAAGATGAAACCGTAAACCACACGATTTCGGTTTCCTCCGGTTCCTCACGGTTCTAGTTTAGGCGATTCTGGTTCAGTTTATCGGTTTGATTCGGTTTCGGTTCTGATTTGCCAAGTCTATGTATGTCTAGGGGGTATGTAGGTGGGTGTGCTTGTATAGAGAGGGTGATGTAGTCTTTGATTTCCTAATACTTCAGCAATCCTTCAGCAAGTCTATTTTAGAATCCTTGTCATATTAGAGTCCTTGTTATTACCTTATTTACTTTCTTTTGGTATGTATAAATATGGCCTTACAATATCAATGAAATTACGATATCTTCTTCAATATTTATCAAAGATTACATGGTATCAGAGCTTAGATCACCAAAAAAAATCTTTTCCATGGCTGTTGAAGTAACCATCTATCTCACCAAGGAGTTAACTCTCAAAAATCGATACCACACAACCACCACCTTCCCTGCCACCGTTTCCTATGTATCCAGAAATCCCAAACCGCCCAGAAACTTCAACCCCCGCACAAACCCTACACGATATTCACCCAACTCCAACTCGGCATATTCCCCTAACACCAATACACAACCACAACGTGCTCCATACAAAGGACGTTGTCAGTTCTGTCAAAAAGATGGACACTTCTTCAATCAATGCCATACATTTCGCCAACTCCATCCTCAAGTAAGTTTCCCTAACCCTAACCCCACCCTATCCCCATTAAATTCAAATCCCAGAAACAACACCAATCCTCTCCCTCAAAACCGTGGCCCGCAACCCACCTATCCCATCGCTTATTCTGCCACCACCTCCAATCAACCCACACCCGCTTGGCTCTTCGACGGTGGTGCTACTCACCATGTTACTCATGACCTCAATTGTAACGACCCTAACCCTAGGCACTAGTTTTAGTATAATATTATACGCTTTTAATATTATTGTTAATATTATGTGCTCATTTTATATTCTTAATTTTTAATATTAGGATGAAATGATTGGGAAATAAAATAATGTCCTAGGGGAAAATATAAAAATGGAAAATAAATAAAGAATGTAAGATGAGGTTAAAATGTGTAGAATAAATAATTAGAATAAAGGGTTAAATTGGGTGTTGGAAAGCCTTAGTTGATTTGGGGATGGGGGGCCATACCCCTTAAAATCTTCTCCTTCACTCCTTAGTCAAAAAGGACCCCTACCCTCCCATACTTCCATCATCCTTCCCATACTCCATCCTCATTCTTTCTTTTTCATCCTCTTCTTCCTTCTCCTAAAAATATCCATGGAGGTTATACCTTGAAAGCCTCACTTTTCCAAAGTTCTAGAGCCTTCAAATCTTCTTCATTTTTCAATCAAGTTGTACTTTTGTGCTTGGTGCATCTAGGGGAGTTGATCAAGCTAACAAGATCCTCATTTCCATCCTAAAATTCTAAGGTGAGTTATTATGACCTTCCCTTCTATTTAATGTTCATGAACTATGGATGTTGTTATTGTTATCATGATGATTGTTTAATACTTTGGAAACCCTTTTGGAAGTTGAGGAATTGATTTATGTTTTGGAAGGATGTTATTGTTGATCAAGAGTGTAAGAACATGGGTTGATTTGGAAAAAGGGGTTAAACTTGAATGTGGTAGTGAAATGGGTGGAAAATCAATTGATAAATGATCTAGGTTTAGGTTAGGTTACTTTGGGTTAAATGATTTAGGATGAGGAGTGTAAAGATAGAAATCCTTTGGTATTTATGGATATAAGGTTTGTTAAAAGGAAAAGAAAATAAGAAAAAGGGGTTTTGGAAATCTGGGAATGGCTGGAAAGGCTCTTGGGCGGTCGCCCATGGGGGCTTGAGCGGCCGCCCATGTTGACAGTAGTTGCTTGCCTTGGAATTCCTCTTGGGCGGTCGCCCAAGAGGGGGTGAGCGGTCGCCCAAGAGGGCAGTAGCTTGAGTTCCTTTGAAAACCACTTGGGCGGTCGCCCAAGTGGCATGGGCAGTCGCCCATGGTGCCAGAACTTCTTAAGTCTCCTTTCTTGTTGATTGTTAACCACAACCTAGCAGCATGACTCCTAACCATTGTAACTTAATAGAACCCAATCAAACTCAGATATGAATTAATCCTCTTTAACTAGATCAAGGTAGAATACTTGGACCACTTAAGTATTGTGACTCCAACTTGATAAATTTAGCTTGACTCCTTTTAGAGACCTTATAACATGGAGTATTGTCCGGAAATGGTTATTAAGCTTTATTTGTACTTCACCAATGTGGTTCGAGCATGGGAAGTAGATCATGAACTCTTATTAAGATTATCCGAGGTTGTGTAATGACTTCGTAGGAATTGGTTATGATATGTTGTTATATAGCTTATCCCCTTTGTGGATTAATTGGCATGTTATTAGATTGTATCCCAAGTGTGGATTATTCGGTTGTATTGTTACCTCATTTGATTTCACATTCGTTGATGGTACTATGCTTAGTGTATTACTTATATGTTGCACTATGACGTTGGTTGAACATGAGTATATTTTACCATGTTGCTATATTGCTTATCCCCTTTGTGGATTATATTTCAAGTAACTATTATGTGCTTGATAATGTGTTTAATCAGCTGATATTGGGGGTATAACATAATACGATCAATTATGGAAGTGTGACCTAATGTGATCGGATTATGTTATACTTGTGACCGTCCCCTTCTGTGGCCACAGGTTGGGGTTATAGCATCTGTAGTGAGCCAAAAGCCTTACAGAGTTGATACTATCTTATATGGTTCCCTGAAAAACGGGTCTTATAAGATGTGAGTATTGCTTAAGCAGCTCACCTAAGATTGGAGTATTATTATACCCAATGTTGTACGACTATTGTTCAGACGGGAAAAGGTAAACCAAGGTAATGGAAGGTGTTTACAGCTTTTCCAAGGTGTTGTATGCAACTTGTTATGTGTTGCATCTTATTTGGCATATTGCTGCATTCATAATAGCTTGCTGAGATTTATTCTCACCCCTCTCCCTTTAATGTTTTTAGATCCTGAGACAAGCGGACCGGCCAAGTGAGGACGGAAAGGAGTTCGGACGTGGTATTTTGGGATTGTCGGGGTACATATAGGTTGGCGTAGAAAATATATTTTGGTATAATTTCTCTATAGAGTTTGTGGGTATAAAACTTAGTTTCTACATTATAAATAAAGTCTTTTGTAATTAAAGTAGGTTGTTACTTTTTAAAGTTATTCAACTCTTCCTTCCATGTAGAGAGAAATGAAATTAATTGGAAATGGTTTTGTTCAGTATGTTTAAGTTGTAAGTTAAATCAAAGTTTTAAAAAGTCTAGGAAATTTGGGTTAGTTTGAGGACGCTCTAGCTCGGGACACGTGTAGGTTCCGGGTCGGGGTCCTCACATCAATAACCTCTCTCTCCATTCCCCTTATGATGGCACCGAAGAACTTCTCATTGGCGATGGCTCGGGTCTTCCAATTTCCAACATAGGTTCCACCTCTATTCTCACTTCCTCCTCTCCCCTTCTTCTTGATGATATTCTTCATGTCCCTCGTGTGTCTCATAACATGATATCTATATCTAAGTTGTATCTTGATAATAATGCCTTTGTCACTTTCTCATCTGATTCTTTTGTTGTAAAGAAACTTCGCACTGAAACCATTCTTCAAGGTAATCTTAACTCTGGCGTCTATGAATGGCTTCTCAAATCCCCTACGGTTCACGTCACAACGTCGTCTTCCACAGTCAATTGGCATCATAGATTAGGGCATCCTTCTGTTTTGATTTTACGTACTATTAGTTCTTCTTTTGATATAGGTATACCTAGAGACTCAAATTTTTATTGCAATGCTTGTGATTGTAATAAAAGTCGTAAATTACCTTTTGATGAAAATTCTCTTTCTTCCAATGGTCATCTTGTTTTATTTATAGTGATGTTTGGACGTCTCCACTATTATCTTATGATGGTCACAAATATTACATTGTTTTCGTTGATCACTTCACTCGATACACCTGGATTTATCCTCTCAAATACAAGAATGATGCCACTCATATATTCACCAATTTCAAAAAGCTTGTGGAAAATTTCTTTAATCGATCCATCATTACTATTTTTAGTGACAATGGTGGGGAGTATATTGGTCTTCGTCCTCTTCTCACATCTTTTAGTATCAATCATCTCACATCTCCTCCACACACACCTGAACACAATGGGATATCTGAACGCCAACACCGCCATATTGTTGAAACAGGGCTATCTATTCTAACCCATTCTCACATTGTGATGAATGTGCCCCGCCGCGATTTTTCTTTTGAAAATCATTAAGAAACGGGAGTCGCCACGCCATTTTTATTTTAAGGGCCAAAACTTTGAAAAATACTCGAGATTAGAGATTTGGGTACGGAGGTCACGTTACACTCCGGGAAGAACGTTAGGGTTCACCCAGAATGCCTCGTAAAACGAGTCTTCCTAATTTGAAACAATTTGTGTGTGTGTGTGTGTGTTTCTTTTTAGTTAAAATAAGTACAAAATGAGAGAAATAAAAATTGAGAACTCTTTGGAAGACATTAAACAAGTCCCATGATTTTTGGTATGATTTTAGGGTTGAGTTTTGGTACTCAAAAGACTCCTTGAAGTTGAAAGTCAATTCTGCCAGAATGAAAAAGACAGTGGACACTTGATTTTAAAATGGATTTAAGAGTTTTAAAATTTCAGAATCTGAGGAAAGTCAGAGAATTAAAGTTGTTCAAAACATCTTAAATAAGGTTACTGCAAAATATTTTTATGATTGGAGATTATTTGAGGGACCAAAACCTTCTGGAGATCACAGATGTGAAATCTGGATTTCCAGAGACTGCTAAACTGACTTTTGGAAAATAATTTGAAAAAGGGAGTTATACTCACGAAAAAAATAAATTAAAAATATTTCTGGAATCCTATGGATGTTGGATACAAAAAGTATTTTGTAGTCAACATCAAATTCCAAGTTTTTCTGTGTCAAAAAAATTATACAATGGACAGAGGTCTTAGAGAAAGGCTACTGGACAGCAACATTCTCAAGAAGGAAAATGTGATTTTAAAGGGTGTTTTGCATCCATGCTTGTCTCCATTTCCTTAGGCTTTTATTAGTTATCACTAAACATTTTTAGTGGTGATCTACTATATCAAGCCATCCTTATGGTACATTAGGACTTAAAGCACTTCATTTGCTTGGGATGGGGGAGATTTAATCTTGAAATCAAGATTTTATGTATGAAAATTGACTTTAGGTTAAGAAAATGCTTTCAAGTAAGTAAAAAAAATTTGGAAGAAATGTTGATCCTTATAGAAGATCATCCATGGAGATGAACTTCCATGGAGATCCTCTTGGATCTAGGGCAAGAACAAGTTACATCTTTGAAGTATGAGATGCATGCATGGATGAGGGAGGTTTAAGGTAAGGAGAAGAAGGGTTTACCAATGGTGGTATCCTATCTTCCTTGTGTTTGTGTTTGAGACTTGAATTTAGTGAGTGTTTGGTGAGTGAGATTTGGGAAAATGATTAAGAAAAATGTGGCAATTCAAAGGAATTCCCACTGTTTTCTACAATATTTTCGCCAAGGTGCTGTGTGAGTGAATTGTTGTTCCTTGTTTTTCTGAGACTGAGGGGCTCTATTTATAGGCCTCTGAAAAATTCGATTCCATCCGCGCGGATATGTATGCTAGCGTGCACTGTTCATTAAATGCCGCAGTGCTTTGGACAAGAGGAATATTTTTTCAAATAATCAACCAGCTGTTGTTTTACAGATTTCTATTTTCGAATTTTTCTCTTTTGTGAGATTCTTTCCCTTGTTTAACTCCAAATAGCAATCCCCAACTTACCCTTGCTTTGTTAGAAAAGTTAGGTTTTATTAGAAAAGTTAAGGCTTAGGTTAAGAATGTGAAGGCTTTCGTTAGTTTTCTAACGGAAATACTAACAACTCAAATTGGAGCACTTACAAGAGCCCTCATGCGACGGCGGCCAAGAAAGCTGGGTCGTCGATAAGAGTAAGGCTCCATATTTGACAAGTGTGACCAAAGTGGTCGGATGGCTGGACTGGTGATAGGCTACCTACGTATCCCGAATGGGAATCAGTCATCGTAGTTCGGTATTTGACCTGGAGGACTGCTTGAGGCGTCAACTCGGTAAGCGAGTTCTGCAATCGATTCCGAAAGAAACTCTCATTGGGATAGGACATGACCATTTCTGCCCGATGGCTGAGTTGTATATCCGCACCGCCTGGGGAAAGGAATGACCATTTCTGTCCGAATGGCCGAACCTAATGATAGGCTACCTACGTATCCTTAAGAGGAATCAAGCTTGGCCGTAGTTCGAATCTTTCGATGTTGACCCCGGAATGACTATTTTGAGGCGTCAACCTCGGTAATGATGGCGTTTTAGGTGCCTCGCACCTCGATGATGGCATTTTAGGTGCCTCGGACCTCGATGATGGCGTTTTAGGTGCCTCGAACCTCGATGATGGCGTTTTAGGTGCCTCGGACCTCGATGATGGCGTTTTAGGTGCCTCGGACCTTCACGATGGTGTTTTAGGTGCCTCACCCTGATGATGGCGTTTAGGTGCCTCGACCACGATGATGATGGCGTTTTAGGTGCCTCGAACCTCGATGATAGCGTTTTAGGTGCCTCAAACCTTGATGATGGCGTTTAGGTGCCTCGACCCGGATGATGGAGTTTTAGGTGCCTCGAACCTTAAAGATTCGGGATTCACGGTCCTTCAGTGGACTTCATTTGAAGGGGCCTGCCTTACGCTTGCCGCCGGGAAGGGACGATGGCCGTTTTGGTCGAGTGACAGGACCAATGGTAGGCTACCTACGTATCCTTAAGAGGAATCAAGCCAATCGTAGTTCGAAATGCTGCTGGGGGTGAAATCGAGGGATTCCGTTAACTTTCGTTGAAGAAATCGGACTTACGTTTTATCGCGCTGATGATAATGAGGAAAGAAACGGGATTCCGTTAACTTTCGTTGGAGAAATCGGACTTACGTTTTCATGCTGCTGATGAAATTGAAGAAAGAAACGGGATTCCGTTAACTTTCGCCATTTGGAGAAATCGGACTTACGTTTTTACCGTCCGTTGATGATAATGAGGAAAGAAACGGGCTTCCGTTAACTTTCGTTGGAAAAATCGGACTTACGTTTTACTGCCGTTGATGATAATGAGGAAAGAAACGGGATTCCGTTAACTTTCGTTGGAGAAATCGGACTTACGTTTTACTGCCGTTGATGAAAATGAGGAAAGAAACGGGATTCCTTTAGCTTTCGTTGGGGAAATCGGACTTACGTTTTACTGCCGTTGGGTTCTTTTGGAAGGGGGTTAACTTTGATTAACTTTGGTTATCCTTGTTGGGTTTAGGACTAAACTGTAGAGTCCTAGAATTTTAAAGGGCAAAAATGTCTTTTTGGCACCTCATTCCTGTCCGCGCGGACAGGAACGTAGCCCAGATAGGTTTAAATAAAGGTCGTGGCCTTTTCTATTCCCTCTTCACCATTTTCAGTTTTACGAGAGGGAGACGAGAGAGAAAGGCGAAATCCGCCATTGTTGACCCTAGAGCTCCAAAATTCTTCCGATTTTCGAGCAATGGAACACGGGGGAGTTGCCATTCAAGGCCAAGGACGCGGCTCGGTCGCGGAGAGGCGATTAGAACTTGTGAGGATGAGGAGGCATTACTCACTTTCGCAATCGATTGCGGAGGAGCCATATCCCGATGCGTGGCAACATTGGTCCACTGATCCGAGTCTTCGCACGGTATACTTCGAATTTCTTCATTTCCTTTGTCGATTTTCATTTGAAATTGATTTTTTGTGATTTTTTTCCTCTTTTTTTTTTTGAATCCGAAAATTGTGCCTCTTTTGGCCTCGAAATTGGACTTTGATGATTTGCATGTTGTAATGAGTATATGGGTAATCAAAATGTGCATTTTGTTTGAGAAAAGTATGGGCGATTTGCCTTTTTTTTTTTTTTTGAAATATGAGATGACGGTAAAATTTGTCTAGTCCGGGACGGACTTCTTTTTTTTTGTTGCATGTGGGATTTTTGCAATGAGATGATGCTTCCATGAATGATATGAATGTATGCATGCATGTTTTTTTGTAAAAATATGATTTTTGTGAAAAATGGGACGGATTTTTGCTTCCGTTGATTGAATGTATGAATGTGAAAAATTGTTTCTGTATGCTATTTTATGAAAAATGGGACGGAGTTTAGCTTCCGTTGACTCAATGTTATTGACATGTCTCTTTATGATGAATGGTGATTGCTGAAAAATCTTTTCTTTTGTGCGAGAAAAATGGGGCTGAGTCCATTATATGCCGTTATGCTGCCGAATTTTTTCAAAACTTTATGTCTATGATGCATGTGTATGCTTTTGAATGCAAATGCAATTTTTCTTTTTTTTTTGACATTTTTTTTTGTTTTTCTTTCAATTGCAGGGTGGAGATCGTTTTGTGACTGAGCAAATTAATAAGTCAAGACTCGGGGATCAGTGGGAGGCCGTGATCGCCCGTAGGATCGGCTTCCGCCTTCAAGTGCAGGAGATTTGATGAGTCCGAGACAGATCGTCATTGGGACCGGGTCAGTATGAGTTCATCGAGTGTCCGAGGGGTCGATTTCCCAAGAGTAAGGGCTCGATTTTTGCTTTGGCGCAAAGACTGTGGGACGTGACCCACACATTCCATTTCTTCAAGAGGCTACTAGGCCACACCTTCCGATTATGCTGCGATCACGGCCCGTCCTTTAAAGGACCGAGCATCGAGCGAGAGATGGTTGTTACGTGATCGGGAGCCGCAGGACCTTTTGGGCTTTGTCCCCATTCCCAAAAAGGGAATGGGGATGGAGAGGCCGTGTGGTCCACGGAAGATCGTGGAGAGCATCGAGAATTATGAGGCCTGGGATGAGAGAGCGGCCGCCAGCAGATTGCTAGGGCTTTTCTCGTGGTTTGCTTTTGAGCACACTTTTTGGACACGCCGAGGGGACGGCGGTATTTGCCTGCCGCAGACGTTGACCGATGTGGAGATGGCCGAGAGGTATCTTGGGAGGCCGCCTGGCCGGCAGAGCTATATTTTGCTCGATCGGCATGCTGGCTACCGTCAGCCCCCGACGTGCTTTGAGTTCCCTCTGGAGGTATAAGCTTCTCGCTTTTCTTTTCCTTAAGCACGCGTTGTTTCTTTCCGTACTTAATTGATGTAATCTTTACCTTCGCAGTATGGGCTCGGAGTTCTTTCATGTCACGATGTGGCGAACACGTACGGGAGCACATCGGGGCATATCCGGCTATGCTCTCCAGGACCAAGCATTCTCGGGAGAAGATAGGTTCCAGGGGGCGCACGACCCTTAAGTACAAGGATTGCCTGCCTCTGATGAGAGCTGAGACGGATGAGGGGATGAGGTTCTACCCCTGGGGCCGCTTCGAGGTGGAGCAGCTGAAGGGTGCGGAGAGGTGGACCGTGGAGCGGAGGATTTTGAGGGGTTTGACCTGTGACACATATTACTTGGGGGAGAGGGTGACGCGTCAACTAGGGGTGTAAACGGTTCGGTTTAGCTCGGTTTGGGGAAATTTTAGAGCTAAACCGCTAGTATCGGTTTGGAGAAATTCCAAACCGAGCTAAACCACAAAAAAATTCAAACCGAGCTAAGCTAAACCGCCAAGGTTCGGTTTAGCTCGGTCTAAACCGCGGTTTAATCATTTTGATTTTATGACTAATCAATATAAAACAAGAAGTAACTAAAATAAACACAAAGATTATCAAACCGCAAGCTAAACCGATTTGGCGCTTAGCTTAGCTCTATGGTATCAAATTCTTTGGTACATTCGATAATTTCTCGCCACGAAACATAATGACCAAGTTTTCACGTTATGTATGTTGACTACGATACCGCCACTCGCCCTTGCTAGCATGATTGCCATCTCCTTTATCCGTTCCTTTGGGAAATTATCGCAACAAACTTGTACAGCCAGTGGAACTTCCACAAGAAATGCATATTTTGAAGAACTCCTCCAAACACTCCGCGTACACCAACAGAACATAATTTTTATTTCTAAAGCCAATCTTCTTATATGCCCGAAGTCGTTCGCAGGTCAAAATCTCGTGGATCGTGCTTTGGAGGTGGCAAATCTGGAAGCTCATACTTTTAGCTTTTGGAGTAGTAATGCCACTTTTTTCTTGGCCTCATAAAGAACTGTGATGAGGAACAATATGAGATCTGCTGATTTCATGATGCTAAAAAGTCAAAAGATTGTGCAATGAAATGAGAAATGATGTATGTGTGTGTGTGTGTGTATAATGCCAAATACAGCTCTATGAACTTCAGGTGATATAGGTGAACTAGAAATGCAATCTTATAGTTTCTGCTTGAGCAAAGAAACTAACAAATATGTATACACTTACAACATTTCCATAGTGTTTAGTTTGTCCAATACTTGTGTAAGAAACAACGGCGGTTCCATAGCTCGGTTTCATAGCTCGGTTTGGCGGTTCGGTTCCGTAGCTCTGTTCTTGCCATGGCTAGCTCGATTTGGCTCGGCACCCTCAAACCGCAAGCTAAACCGAACCACGTGGTTTGTAATTTTTATAAACCGAGCTAAACCACTTAAATAAAAAAACCGAGCTAAACCCCACGGTTTAGCTCGGTTCGGTCTCAAACCGCGGTTTGAGCTAAACCACTTACACCCCTAGCGTCAACATGGCGAGGGTGTGCCTTTGATGACACCGATGGAGCCTCCTGCTGACATGATGCATCCGAGTGAGAGCTCGGAGACCTGGGGTGATTATCGAGGTGGCCAGCACTTCTCGAGGTTTTTGGCGAGCGAGGATTATTAGCGATTTATCTTGAGGAGGCTGAGGACGCCTCGGATGCTAGAGAGAGAGGGGGAGGAGGTTGTGCGGTACCCTCGATCGGACTTTACATATGTCCAGGATGGGGTTAGATTGAGAGTGCAAATCCCTATCCCTGAGCGGGTCCCACGAGCTTTCCGTCCTCGTCCGGATATGAAGGTACGGCTTTTTACTACTTCTATCTCCTTTTTTTTTCGCATCAATCATTTCTCGACGCTTTTGTTTCCGTGCATTTCCCGGGTTGTGGTCATGGAGAAGCCGACGAAGGTGATTTGGGGCCAAGAGGTTCCTTAGGAGGATGGTTACTCGTCGCTCAGGCGGGCGAGACAGCACACGGCGCCCGGAGAGCGGGAGACTTCCCTATTCCTTTCGAGCATTCTACCGAGACTCCTCTTTCTCCCCTCATAGATCCCCGGCATGGAGCCGCCTCCGACCACGTCATCCTCTGGGATTTGCATGGAAAGGGACATGTTTGCGCCACGGTGGATCATCTTCGCATGGCCGTGTGGATCCGATGCGTTCACGTTCGGATATGATTTCTTTTGCGGATCTCGCTTGCCTTATCGTGGCGTGCCGGTTGATCCAGGCTCGCCTCTCTCTGGAGACGAGGATGACGATCCCGAGCCCGAGATATTCATGACTACTGAGGAGGCGGGCCCAAGTCGCAAGAGGGACCGGGAAAGCGCGCCCACCGAGGATTTCGATTGATGATTTTTGGTTGATTCTGGGACTGTACTTATTTTGACAGATACAGTTTATTTTTCATGCACACTTTTTTTTTATATATATATTTTTTTGGAATGTAATGATCTAGGATTATCATATCTACTTTTTTATTATGCATGTGTATGTTGCATGAGCCCTAGGCTGCGTGGCGCTGGATGTTTGGTATATGAACCGTTTGGACAAAGCTTGACATGTGTTTCGAGCTGGCCGGGATGAAATATTCTTCCGTGGTGCAGCAGCTTTAAACTCTGCAGATTTTTTTTTTCTCGATGGTGACAATTGTATCCGCGCGGACAGATCGAAATCCGACACTGCATTTAATTTTTGCTTCAGATCCGGTTTTCCCTCTTTTAATTCAAACAACCACTCCAACCGCCCATTCAAACACCATTTTCGGGGAGAAGGAGAGAAAATCCATGGAGAAAATTGTGAGCATGAGAAATCCATCCAAATTGTCCCAAGAATCTCAAATTTCTTTCTTCAACAAGTTCAAGGAGTGGTCCCGGTAGATTATGCACGAGAAGAGGTCATTCTTTGAAGAAAGGTACAAGATACGATGCTTGTGGTCTCTCAAAGAATTGGTTCCGGATTATGATCTTTTGAGGGCTTCTTCTTCATTTTGGGAGGGATACAAGGAGGCATTTCTTTTGCTTTTCTTACAATGAAATGTTCCCGACTGTTGAAGAATTCCGGGCTTTTCTTGGTGGTCCCGAGGTGGAGGAGATTGCGATTCCTTTACCCGGAGGAGCTTCTTTTGTTGACAAGTTGTGCAACCTTCTTCATCTTTCTCCGGAGGAAGCACAAGGTATGATCCGTGGTCCTGATCATTTTGACATTTTTGGTCTTCCTGATAGATTTAGTGGTTTAGGCTTGATTGATGATGCCTATTGGGATGCTTTTGCATTCTGCATGTTTGGTACCTTGTTTATGGTTTACTCTTTTGGGATTTGTCATTGGGCTTTCACGGATGTGGCTCAGACACCGCCGCTTGGGCCGGAAAGTTGTGCCCTCGATCCCGGGAGAGACCCTTCATGCCTTGACAGGGCAAGCACGGAGGCGGTATATGTACGGGGGCAGCCCGTTTCTTTTGACTATGTGGCTGATGGAGCGCCTGGGGGTCCTTCGTGAAACTTCTGATGTGGTGAAACCTTGGACTTTTGCCAGGAGAGGAGTAACTGTAGATCTTGAAGATCAGGGCTCAGGGAGTATTGGATGGCTCTTTGTCGACTACGGATATCGATGGTTGGTACCTCATCGGGCGGGTAGAGACTCCTGAGTGCTTCAGACGGTTCTCATGTGATTATGCTTCCTGGCTTTCTCTACCCGCTTTTATATTCCACTGTTCGGCGGCCTGGCTTGGCGAGCTCCTTTCTGAGGATTTTGAGGATATAGCTAGCTACTGGTAGTGCGGCTCGTCGATTGATGATCCTTCGGTTCCCATTTCTTTCCCGAGCATGAAGGTATGACGTCTTTCCTCCTAGGGTTATCCTCAAAGCGTCCAGTGGCACGTGTTTCGACCACTCGTACTGGATTTGGTACGAGAGGCATTTGGGGAGACTCAGGTAGCTATCTTGAGACGGCGTGAGGCCATTGTTGGTGCAGAAGATATGACAGTTTTTGAGAGGAGGAGGGCTGAGGCGAGGGCCAACCCTCGTGATAGGAGCGGAGATGCCGTGACGGACTACGAGTCTTATGTCAAGAGACAGGAGGGGCGGATTCCTATGTTACCGGCTCAACTGCAGGAGATGAGAGACGAGGCTAGGGCTACTAAGGCCCTGACAGACGCTGGTTTGATAGATCCTGTCCCTACACCAGAGCTTAGTAGGAGGAAGACTGACATTTTTCCCGTGCAGGGGAAGAAGACCCGAAGAGGAGGAAAGAAGAGGGGAGAAGCCAGTACGAGTGGCTTGGAGTGACCTTGAGCTTTCCGATTATCCATTTCTTGTCGTAGCAGACACATTAGTTATTATGTATTTTAGTTTCTTTTAGCAGGTTGTAAGTCGTAGGAGTGAACCGAGCTTAGACTCATCAAAAAGTTTTTAACTGTAATGAATATGCGAATTGCTTTAGAGTTTTTCGAAACGCCTTCATGGCTTGATCAATGTATTGATAACAAAGTATGACTTTTATTTGTGTTTTAGATCGAACCATTTCCGGCTGCCTACGTTCCCTTGGACTAAAGGGCTCAGGTCTCCGTAGTTCGACCCGATTAATTTGTTTTTGTTGTTTTTTTTGTTGTTTTTTTTTGTGCAACCCTGTTTTTTACCTAGGCCGCCCTTTTCGGGTTTTCAACCTAGTTGGGTATTACTCTTTTAGCACTCTTTTTTTTTCGTTTTTTTTTTTTTTTTTTTTTTTTTTTTTTTTTGTTTTTTTTTTGTTTTTTTTTTGTTTTTTTTTTTTTTTTTTTTGCAACCCCGTTTTTTACCTAGGCCGCCCTTTTCGGGTTTTCAACCTAGTTGGGTATTACTCTTTAACACTCTTTTTTTTTTTTTTGTTTTTTTTGTTTGTTTTTTTTTTTGACTCAGTGTTTTATGTGTAGTATCTGCGCAGCTTATCGCCATTCACTGGGTGTACAAAAGGATTTCCGTCGAGGTCTGCAAGTTGCATGGCCCCTCCGGAGAAGATCTTCTGAACAACATATGGCCCGACCTGCACAGCTCCCATTTGCCAAGCGGGTTGGTGCGGACTGGGGGCTTCTCTTTCAAAACGAGGTCACCTTCCCTGATCTCCCGATGTTTTACTTTCTTATCGAAGGCTCTGGCCATCCTTCCTTGGTTAGCTCGGATATGTTCCATGGCTCTCAATCGGTGTTCATCTAGCAGGTCCAATTCATCATGGCGACTCTGGAGCCATTCGACCTCGTTGATCTGACTTTCCAACAAGCACTCCTGAGCGAGGGGATTTCTAGCTCGATTGGGAGCACGGCTTCCATTCCGTAGGTAAGAGCAAATGGTGTTTCCCCGGTTGCTGTTCTGACGGATGTTCTGTATCCCCAGAGAGCAAGGTGAAGATTGTCGGGCCAATCCTTGCCTCGGACGACCATTTTCCGGATGATGTTTTCCAAGGTCTTGTTTGCTGCTTCAACGGCTCCGTTAGTTTGGGGCCTGTAGGGAGATGACTTGCGACGGGTTATTCTCAATTCTACCAAGAAACTCGTCGCATTCCCCTTCAAAGTGGGATCCATTATCCGAAATGATTTCGGCCGGCAACCCGTATCCGCATATGATGTTCTCTTTGATGAAGAGGGCTACTTTCTTTGAATCGAGGACTTTGTAGGACTTGGCTACAACCCATTTGGTGAAATAGTCCATCGCTACCAGACGAACTCGTGGCCTTTGCTGCCCGGTGGGGTGATTTTACCTATGAAATCAATTCCCCAAGTGACGAAAGGCCAAGGGGTTGTCATGCAGTAGAGCTCATGTGGAGGCAAATGGTTGAGGTTCGAGTACTGCTGGCTTTTGTCGCAGCCTTTCCGACGAACCGGATGCGCCGCTCCATGGAGATCCAAAAGTACCCCATTCTCAATATGATTTGCATTAGAGCCCGAGCATTCATGTGAGGGCCGCAGTACCACTATGTATTTCTTTCACAAGTTTCGTAGCCTCTTGTTTGCCAATACATCGTAGGAGGGGGCCTTGGTAACGCTTTTTGTACAACATGTTTCCCAAAAGAACATAGTGGGAGGCGAGTCGCTTCAGGGCCGAGAGGCTTTTTGCCTTGATTCCTTCTTTATATTCCCCATCTTCATTTTTGAAAGAGGCTTCACCGTTCTTCAAGTATTGATAGATCCGGTATACCAGTGGATCATTGGCCGCCTCGGTCTCCGTTTCGATTTCAAAGCAATAAGCGGGGTTTTCTCCTCCCGACTCGAATGGCTTGACAGACTTTCCCTGCATTTCAACGAGGGAGGCTAGCGTTGCCAGAGCATCTCGCGAATCTTGCGATCCCCGGCGTAATGAAAGCCGATCTCCTCAACCGGGTCACTAGCTCTTCCATGTAAGTGTGATACTTCGCACTGGATCCACGGCCTTCCATTTGTTAGACACCTGGTTGATAATGAGGGCAGAGCCACCGTATAACTCCAACTCTTTGATATTTCTTTCGAGAGCGGCCTCCAACCCGGCTATGCAAGCTTCATATTCAGCGGCATTGTTGGTAACCTCGAAATTCAACTTTATCAAGCTATGGGAGTGTGCTCGTCGCAGGATCGACTGTAAGCATTCCTATCCCATTTCCTCTTTTGTTTGACGCCCCATCAAAGAAGAGCCGCCAACGATTTTCTCCTTCTAGAGCAAAGATTCCGTCATCGGGAATTGGGGCTCAGTCCTCTGACTCATTACTTGGGAAGCTCGGCCAACCGCTTCCGCCATTACTCGCCCTTTCACAGATTTTCTTGTCACATAAGTGATTTCGTATTCGGCCACAAAGAACGACCATTTTGCCAACCTCATGGAGATGGAAGGTTTGTCGAACAAATATTTGATGGGGTCCAATTTCGAGACCGATGTATCGGGTGAGACTGCATGTAGTGTTTCAACTTTCCCACTACCTGCACTGTGCCCGCGCAAGTCTTTTTCACAAGCAGTAGTAATTGAGTTCGCTTCCTTCAAGCTTTCGCTCACGAAATAGATGGCGTTTCGACCTTGGAATCTTTCTTCTCTTGAGCTAGCATAGCCCCAATTGCCGTATCCGCGATCGCCGATATAGCAATAGCGGCTTTGCCGATGTGGCGGGCAAAGGATCGGTGGATTCACAAGGTACGCTTTGATCTTTTCAAAGGCAAGCCGGCATTCTCGAGTCCATTCTGTGCATATTTTTCTTCATCAACTTGAAGATCGGCCGCAGACGAGGTCACCGATTAACAAAGCGGCTTATGTATCAAGTAGCCTTCCCATGAAGGATTTTACTTCGCCGTCCGAGGTGGCTTCATTTCGACTATGGCCTTGATCTTCTTGGGATCTACTTCAATTCCTCGTTCCGTCACCATATATCCTAAAGCACCTTGCCTCGTCTTACACCGAAGGTGCATTTGGGCCGGATTAAGCCTCATACCGCGGTCTCTGAGGCGGCCGAAGAATTTTCTCAAATCAACGAAGTGTTGGCCATTGGATCCTCTCGGAATGTATTATCATATCGTTCACATAGACCTCAATTTCTTTGTGGATCATGTCATGGAACAAGGCCAGCCGCCTTCCGGTAAGTAGCCCCGACATTCTTCAGCCCGAATGGCATAACAAAGGTAGCAATACGTGCCCCAAGTGGTGGCGAAGGCCGTCTTGGCTTGGTCTTCCTCTACCATCTTGATTTGGTTGTAGCCGGCAAAGCCGCCAACGAAGGACTTGACCTCATAGTTGGCCGTGGTATCCACTAGCATGTCAATATTTGGCAAGGGGAAATCATCTTTTTGACTAGCCTTGTTCGTATCTCTCAAGTCCACGCAAAGATCGGATCTTCCCGTTGGCCTTGGTCACCGTCACTATGTTGGAAAGCCATGTCGGATATTCAATCACCCCGATTGAACCCCGCTTCCGAGCATTTTTTCAATCTCCTCTTTCACCCGTAGAGACCATTCGGGTTTAATTCTTCTCAACTTTTGCTTTACTCGGGCTTCGACTTCCGGTCGAGCGGTATCCTGTTCAACTATGGAAGGGTCGAGGCCCGGCATATCCTTATAGGACCATGCAAACACATCCACAAATTCTCTTAGCAACTCAATCGTAGTATCCTTTTCGGTCCCTTCAAAGAAACTACCAATCAAGGCGTCTCTTAAGGCTCTTCTCAGCCTCCCAAATTCACACTTGTCAAAACCTCTTCTAGCCTTCGGGCTCGATTTTCCTCTTTCCGAACAACCTCGCTTAAAGATTTCTTTAATATATTGTTCATTTAATGTGTCTCGCTTCTAATGAATCATTATTAACTGTTTTTAGGTTATTAGTTAATTTATCATTAGTTAGAGTGGCAATCGTGGATACTGTAAAGGTCCGTCATTTCATCGAGAACAAAGGGGAATACAACATTGGCTACAACTTCGTAGTCTTCAGCGTAAGGCCATCTGACGACTCGAGAGACTCGAACTCAATAATGAGAGACTCCTGAGGACTTTACATAGGTTGACACAAGGGACGGGGACCAATCCAAGCTTGGTGATCATTTCCTC
The DNA here is from genome assembly GCA_022495995.1 of Adenophora triphylla var. japonica. Taxonomy (NCBI): domain Eukaryota; kingdom Viridiplantae; phylum Streptophyta; class Magnoliopsida; order Asterales; family Campanulaceae; genus Adenophora; species Adenophora triphylla. Next base: position 57,478 of record JAFEMH010003867.1, read on the forward strand.
CTTGGTTGCGGCCGACCCGAGAGGATTTCCCAATTCTTCAGCCGGCATCGCCGTCGTGGGCCTCACGACTTGGGAATTGCATTGTTCCCGTCCTCCTTCCTCGATCATTGCTATCATCTCTTTGATCGAACCGAAGTCGATCAGATCTCGGCACTGACCTCTTCCCCGAATACTTGCTGCATAACGGACCGTCCCAATCATCTCAAGGGAATTCTCAGAACTTTCGCTTTCGGCATGGTCACCAAACTCAAGCTTGGGTCTTCTTGGGCGCTGGGACCACAGTGGCAAGCTTGATAACTTCCTCATCGTAGGTGACATCATCGGGACCGGTGCCATCCTCAAAACCGAGCCTATGAATGTAAGGATCTGCTGCGGATACGCCGCATCCTCGACCCCGAGAGTCCCGATTCGTTGTCGCTTGATTGCTCAATCCGCACATAAGGGCATCTTGAACCTTGCCGTGCCGCCGAGCCGCTAAGAAAACCTCATGCCCCATACTCGAGAGGAAGGGTTTGGTGGGTAATTCCTCTTGTAAGACATCCCACACAACTCATGCATTCAATACGAGTATGACGGTGCTCGTTGACTTTTATCACAAAGATTTCCTTGCATGGCCGGGCCAGAGAGTTGACTTGAAGAATGCCGATAAATCTTCGATTGAGACTGGGGTTTATGTGCCCGCATCACGGCGATGCTCGCCGTTTCTTTCCGCCTCCGCCCAAGTGTTGAAACGGCAATTGAACTTGAGGTATCGATCGCTCTGTGGCCTCGCCCGCTCGAGTACACCGACATAGTTAGCATCACCGGACTCTCGAGGGATTCTCATGAGACTTGCCCCGATAGTCCCTTGGTTGATTTGAAGGAGGTAGCCCCAGCCTCGGCCGCGGCACGCTGATCGTCAGTTCTCGCTTCGTTCCCTATGAGGAAACTGTCCCCTCGGATGACTTCAAGGTCTCCCTGACGGTTAATGAACTTGACGCATTGATGGAGAGTGGAAGCTATGGCTTTCATGTGATGTAGCCAAGGGCATCCCAACAAAGCTGTGAATTCAGACCGAATGTCCATTACATGGAATTTTACTGGCATCATTTGGGTTTCGAACCAGAGCTCCAGAGTCACCGTCCCCAGGATAGGACGAGCCGTGCCGTCGTAGGCCTCGGCTGCCTCGGGGTAGATGGGATCATATGCCTTTCATTGATGCGTAGGGCCCGCATCATGCTGAGGGGAAGGACGTTAAAGGCTGATCCGTTGTCCACCAATACCCCGGGGAGTGATATGGTGTTGAGCCGGAGAGTGATGTACATGTGGCTTCATTGTGCCCGAGGCGTCTCTTGGCGTGTCTTCGTCGCAGTAAGGTGATCATACTACCATATATCGTGGATTATAGATTTGGTCTCTATCCAGAGAAGGAGAGTCATCAAGCCATCCGTTTCCCGTCTTTCTTTTGCGAGGTAAAGCTGGCCGAGGCCTCAAGGTTGCGCTGAGGCTGTTGTGGCGGTTTCCACCCTTGGCCAAAGACATTGATTGAGTGCGAGTGCCAAATTGGCTTTGATCTTTCTTTGCCGGTACGTGCTCTGGAAGTTGGACAAATTGAACCTCGCCGATTCCGCAGGGATTAAAGCTTCTGATGGCAAACAAATTACCCAAATCCGAGGTACTCTCTGTGTCCTGCTGTCCGAACTTCGTTGTCGCCAGGACTTTTCGGCCTTCTAACCCCGTTTGTTCTAGAGCGGCATGACCCGGAAGAAGGGGAGGACCTGGCCGGAGTAGAGTACGTAGTAATCGAAACTTCCGGATGGCTCTCCGAGCGTACCCACACCGGTATCACCGGCTTCGAACCTTTCTTTCAATTTCTCGGGAGGAAGCTTTCTTCTTCTTAGGTGGGCGGTCCTCGCTATCCAATCTTGATAGTCCCTTTCGAGGCACCTGGGCAAGCCACAGATATCCCACCAAATGTGCTCGGCAACCGGTGGTGGATTTGGGACCCTGCCGAGCCGTGCTAGAATGACTCGAGCCGAACCACCTGGGAGATTTACCGTTGGGCTCACCAGAAGCAAATGGTTGGATTCTCGCCGAGTAATGAGAGGCATTAGGATCCGGGAAACAGACACATATTTGTCCTTCGTGGAGCCCCGCCGCTTGGGGGATTGCCAATGTTCCGAAATGACGTGCGGCTTCTTCGATCCAAGCCTCGCCGTTTATTCTCGCGTTCTCAAGAGCTCCCGATGGCTAACCACATTTCCTCCGTTGTTCCCCAATCTTCATTCTCTCTACCGATGTTTGCAGACCGGTATCATCTTGAGAGGGACGCCCGACGGCCGCCGAGGCATACCGAACCGATCCATCCTTGACCGCCGTTGGAATGGTGGCGCTTTGAACTTCGTTTGGGAGCTAGCCGACCAGAGTCGACGGCGTGAGTTCCCGCAAAGTGGTGGCATAGGAAGCCGAGGGTGGTATCCCTGGACGATTGAGAGTGGGAGTAGGACTTTCTTCATTCTTTATGGTAAAAGTGTCATCTGGATTGAGACCTGACAGCCAAACCACGGCTCCCGAAGGCCCCCTGTAAGGTTGTCAATTTGAGCTTCATGTCGCAGCCTCATCTGTTTCTACCAACCGGATCCAATGTTGATCTGTTCGAGGGATTCCGGAGGCGGAGTGATGTTGTCCCCATCGTTACACCGATGCACATTCAAACCCGAGTCTAACGAATGGTGAAGCTGACGATGCGCTTGACTCTTCCCAACTGATCAAACGGTGACCCGGCGCCCGGAACCAAGCTTTGTGCGGAGCTGGGGGGAAAGACACGAGGGTTCAGATGTTTGGGAGTGGAGAAAGGTAGGTGTTTAGGCTTAGGGCTCATGCAACATGCAGTTATTTTTTCTTGTTTACTTAAAACGTATTTTATTAACCTAGTCGGTTGGAAAATATTGCTCTTCTTTTTTTTGCAAACTACTCTGATTCCTGGATCAGTGGGGCCCATCACTACGCCTGCGGACCCTCAACCTGTAACCCCGAACAAGGATTCCGTAGGGCAATCAGGTCCCACCGATCGAAAAGAAAAACGATCCTAAAGTCTGGCGGGTAATCGAGTCTTAACGAGCATCCGATGTAAATTACGGACAAAGCTGACGTCAAAAGTCAAGATCATGTCCGAGGGCTCGACAAAAAGTCGACATGGCTCGAACTGATAGATGTCCATAATTGATCTTGACCCGTCGTCAGCTAGGCCGTAATGCGACATGGAATAATCATTAATCCTTGATGACTCAAAGGTCATGCCGGAGTCGCGGCATAAGTCAGGCTACCAAAGTCAAAGTCAAGGCGCCAGTCAATATCTGGTCAAAGTTTGCGGCGGAAAACCGGCATGACTTCGACTGATTAGGGTCCCCGAAAGATATTGACTTGGTATGCCGACTAAGGCTTGACAGGAAAGGTGTATACACAGACAGGGCATGACACGGACCAAACTAAAAACCAACCGGGTCTCGGACAAAGTGTGTCACGGACAAGTGCATGGTCGACACAAGGCTCCAAGGGATGTTTGGGTAGTCCCGTGCTCGCACCGAGAGCCGTAATAAGGCCAAACGGGCTGCTACTGGGATTTCCCCGGGTTAAGGACGTAGTGTGCAGTGTAAGGCCAAGTGCGCGTAGTGTGCAAGCAGTCTATCTTCTTTTTCTGAGTAAAATAGAAATTTTCACATGTGTCTTAAAGAGGATGATGCATGCAAAAAATTTGAAAATGATTTTTTTTTTTGAAAATCCCTTTTTTTTTTGAAAATCTTTTTTTTGAATTTTTTTTTTTTGAATTTTTTTTTTGAATTTTTGATTTTTTTTTGATTTTTTTTGAATTTTTTTTTTGAAAATTTTTTTTTGAGAATTTTTTTTTTGAAAGCAAATAAACACATAAGCACATAGGCACAAAAATTCAAACAGTTAAGAAAATGATTCCGATAGTCAAAATACCGATTCTTCCGGGACAGTCAAAACAACACGAAATGTGCAAAACAAACACACACACACACAATACAAATGGTTTCAAATGTCGGGACGGAAGTTTGACCCACAAAAGCTTTTCTTTTTTTTTCTTCTTTTTTTTTTTTTAAAAAAAAACAATGATACCGGTACGTGGCTTTGTTAGACCATAATTTATCCCAAGCCCCGGGTTAGGAAGCGGTACAGGAAGCTTAATGGTTTCCACCTATATACCAAATACCATTTTTTTTATACTTTTTTTATTTTAAAAAAAGATAAAGCCTATTTTTATCTCCCTAGCGGAGTCGCCACTGTGATGAATGTGCCCCGCCGCAATTTTTCTTTTGAAAATCATTAAAAAACGGGAGTCGCCACGTCATTTTTATTTTAAGGGCCAAAACTTTGAAAAATGCCCGAGATTAGAGATTTGGATTCGGAGGTCACGTAACACTCCGGGAAGAACGTTAGGGTTCACCCGGAATGCCTCGTAAAACGAGTCTTCCTAATTTGAAACCATTTGTGTGTGTGTGTGTATTTCTTTTTAGTTAAAATAAGTGCAAACTGAGAGAAATAAAAATTGATAACTCTTTGGAAGACATTAAACAAGTCCCATGATTTTTTGTATGATTTTAGGGTTGAGTTTTGGTACTCAAAAGACTCCTTGAAGTTGAAAGTCAATTCTGCCAGAATGAAAAAGACAGTGGACACTTGATTTTAAAATGGATTTAAGAGTTTTAAAAATTCAGAATCTGAGGAAAGTCAGAGAATGAAAGTTGTTCAAAACATCTTAAATAAGGTGACTGCAAAATATTTTTATGATTGGAGATGATTTGAGGGACCAAAACCTTCTGGATATAACAGATGTGAAATCTGGATTTCCAGAGACTGCTAAACTGACTTTTGGAAAATAATTTGAAAAAGGGAGTTATACTCACGAAAAAAATAAAGTAAAAATATGTCTGGAATCCTATGGATGTTGGCTACAAAAAGTATTTTGTAGTAAACACTAAATTCCAAGTTTTTCTGTGTCCAAAAAATTATACAATGGACAGAGGTCTTAGAGAAAGGCTACTGGACAGCAACATTCTCAAGAAGGAAAATGTGATTTTAAAGGGGGTTTTGCATCCATGCTTGTCCCCATTTCCTTAGGATTTGATTAGTGATCACTAAACATGTTTAGTGGTGATCTACTATATCAAGCCATCCTTAGGGTACATTAGGACTTAAAGCACTTCATTTGCTTGGGATGGGGGAGATTTAATCTTGAAATCAAGATTTTATGTATGAAAATTGATTTTAGGTTAAGAAAATGCTTTCAAGTAAGTAAAAACAATTTGGAAGGAATGTTGATCCTTATAGAAGATCATCCATGGAGATGAACTTCCATGGAGATCCTCTTGGATCTAGGGCAAGGGATAGACAACAAACAAGTTACATCTTTGAAGTATGAGATGCATGCATGGATGAGGGAGGTTTAAGGTAAGGAGAAGGAGGGTTTACCAATGGTGGTATCCTATCTTCTTTGTGTTTGTGTTTGAGACTTGAATTTGGTGAGTGTTTGGTGAGTGAGATTTGGGAAAATGATTAAGAAAAAGGTGGCAATTCAAAGGAATTCCCACTGTTTTCTACAATATTTTCGCCAAGGTGCTGTGTGAGTGAGTTGTTCTTCATTTTTGTTCATCTTGTTCATGGTTTTTTTGAGACTGAGGGGCTCTATTTATAGGCCTCTGAAAAATTCAAAAGCATCCGCGCGAACATGAACGACAGCGTGCACTGTTCATTAAATGCTGCTCCAGGCTTTGGACAAGAGGAATATTTTGTTCAAACAAGCAACCAGCTGTGTTTTACAGATTTCTATTTTCGAATTTTTCTCTTTTGTGAGATTCTTTCCCTTGTTTAACTCCAAATAGCAATCCCCAACTTACCCTTGCTTAGTTGCTTTGTTAGAAAAGTTAGGTTTTGTTAGAAAAGTTAAGGCTTAGGTTAAGAATGTGAAGGCTTTCGTTAGTTTTCTAACGGAAATACTAACAACTCAAATTGGAGCACTTACACACATTCCTCAAAAATTTTGGACTCATGCCTTTGTAACCGCATGTTATCTCATTAATCGCATACCAACTCCTACACTTCAACTTCAATCTCCATTCTTCAAACTCTTTGGAAAAACACCAAACTACTCCAAGCTACGTAGTTTTGGATGTCTATGTTATCCATGGTTCCGTCCATACACACACAACAAACTTGATCCAAAATCTTCCCCTTGTGTCTTCATAGGCTACTTACCCACTCAAAGTGCATATTACTGCCTCGATCCTACCACTTTCAAAATGTTTGTGTCTCGCCATGTCAAATTTATTGAACATGTGTTTCCCTTCTCTACAATCTCCTCCCCACCCTCACAATCTTTTTCCTTGTCCGATTGGTGCAACACGACCCTCAACATACTTCCTCCATTATCTACTACCTCGACAACCCCTCTCCCAACTACCTCGGTCGTCCCTCAACCACCTGCTACTGCCTCGGCAACCTCTCCCACACCACCCTCACCTATAGCCCCAAACTCCCCTCCTTCCTCTACTGCTTCCGCACCTACTCAGCCCTCACCCGAACACTCTCCTGTTCCCACATCCTCTCCCGACACCTCTCCATCTCCACATATCCATAAACCTATCACTCGCTCTCAGAATAATATTTTTAAACCCATTAATAAACTCAACTTGCAGTCTCACTACCCTGCCCAAGTCTTGAGCCCAACACCTACACCCAAGCCTTGAAATAATCCGTATGGCGAGAAGCCATGGAAAAGGAATACAGTGCTCTTATTAATAACCACACTTGGGATCTTGTTCCCCCCACCTCGTCTCATAATTTAATTGGGTGTAAGTGGATCTTTTGCACCAAATATAACCCCGATGGGACAATTAATAGGCATAAGGCTCGTCTAGTAGCCAAGGGATTTCATTAACGACCGGGCATAAACTACTCTAAAACTTTTAGCCCTGTTGTAAAGCCAGCTACAATTCACACCATTCTTTCCTTAGCAGTTACAAACAAGTGCCCCCTTCGACAGGTTGACATCAACAATGAATTCTTACAGGGTACTGTCAATGAAGATGTATTTATGGCTCAACCACCGGGTTTTGTAAGTACTTCTCATCCATCTCATGTTTGCAAATCGCGTCAAGCACTTTACGGTCTCAAGCAAGCTCCTCGGGCATGGTACAATGAGCTTAAGCACTATCTTTTATCTCTTGGCTTCAAAAAACAGTGTTTCCGATGCCTCCTTGTTTTCACTCCGTTTTACCCATGGTACTATTCTTTTACTTGTGTATGTCGATGATATTATAATTACAGGGTCCAGTTCATCACTGCTCGACAATTTCATCTCTACTTTTTCCACTCGGTTTTCACTCAAGGATCTTGATAATTTATCTTATTTTCTTGGGGTGGAAGTTGTGCCTCATCCTCATGGATTATTTCTCAGTCAACATAAGTATGTCAAAGATCTCTTGGCTCATACCAAGATGATGGATGCCAAAGCTGTACCAACACCCATGACACCGGATTTCAAGCTTTCTGTTAACGAAGGGACACCCATCTCTAATGCTACTGAATACCGACACATTGTGGGTACTCTTCAATATCTTTCTCTTACACGAGTTGATGTCTCGTTTGCTGTTAATAGACTATCACATTTCATGCAAAACCCCACTGATCTTCATTGGGCCGCCTTGAAAAGAGTTCTCCGTTACTTAGTGGGTACAAGCTCCCATGGTCTACTTCTTCGCTCCAAGTCTCCCTCTATACTCCATGCCTTTACTGATGCGGATTGGGCCGGGGACAGTGACAATTACATCTCTACTACATGATATTTGGTATACCTTGGTTCGAACTTGCTTTCATGGAGCTCTCGTTACTGAGGCCGAGTATAGAGCAGTTGCCTCAGCAACGACAGAAGTCTTATGGCTTCAAAATTTACTTAGTGAACTTCATGTTGTGTTATCATCATCTCATGTTATTTATTGCGACAATCTAGGGGCTACTTATGTGGCTGCCAATCCTAAATTTCATTCAAGGATGAAGCACTTAGCAGTTGATTATCACTTTGTTCGTGAACAAGTTCAAGCTCAACAATTACGGGTTTCTCATATTTCAGGAGGTGATCAATGTTGGGATTTGGATCCTAAACATACAAGGAAAAAGGGGGACTAAGTCGGAGGGATTTGTTGAGGTCAAAAAGGAGTTCAAACCGGAGAAGAAGACTGAGCAGCGCCAGGCGGGCGCCTCATCTGGCCGAGGCGGGCGCCTCAAGGGCCGAGGCTGTGGCCGAGGTCCTTCCTTCGCGAGGCGGGCGCATGGAGGGCTTGGGGCGGGCGCCTCAAGCATGGCCGAGATTCTGGGTTTGATTTGTTTCCTTTGTTGATTAGAACTCTTCTTAAAATAGATTTAGGGTTTCCTTGTAACTATATAAGCATAATTTCGGCCTAGAACACATTGTAGCAACATATTAGAGAGACTAATAACATATTGGCTTGGCAATTGCCCCCGGACGTAGTTCACGAGTTGGTGAATGAACCGGGTAAACAACTCTTGTGTTCTTGTGTGTGATTGTTTCTTTCTTGTACGTGTGGGTGTGTTGATTTCTTTGTCTTGATTGCAAACGGAGAGCACCAATTTCTCAACAACTGGTATCAGAGCTTTGGTTTGGTGGATTCAAAATTCTTTCATTAGTTGATTAATTTTGAATCGCGTTCTTGGGGATTTTGGTGAAGCAGTCAAGATGAAGACCCAAATCGAGAAATTCAGCGGTGTGAATTTTACGTTTTGGAAGACAAGGATTGAAGATTACCTTTATTGTAAGGATCTTCATAAGCCCATGAAGGAGAAGCCCGAAGACATGACACAAGGAGAATGGGAGATCTTGGATCGGAAGGCGTTAGGAGCGGTAAGGAGTGCCCTAACCGACGACGTTGCACGGAAAGCTATGGAGGCAAGACAACGGTGGAGTTGCTACAAACGCTGTCGGACATGTATGAGAAGCCGTCGAATATCAATAAGGTGCATTTGATAAAGAGGTTTGCGAATGCGAAGATGTCGAGGGGCGGACAAATGCAAGTCATATCGGCAATTTCAAAGGTATGGTGGACCAATTGAAAAGTGTTGATATTACTTTCTCCGATGAAGTGCTAGCTTGTTTTCTTCTAAAATCGTTGCCTGATAGTTGGGAGGTTACTGTCACAACGATTAGTACGTCGAAAACGGCATTGGTGTATACAGAGGTTAGAGATCTCGTCCTGCAAGAGGAGTTGCGAAGGAAGGAGAAAAGGGGAGAATCGTCCGTAGATGGGGCTGCACTTAGGGTGGAGAGAAAAAGGGGTGGACCTAAGGGGAAAAAGGTCAAGTGCTACAATTGTGGTGAATTGGGGCACATCGCTTATGATTGTCCGGGAAAAAGTGGTGGTGCGCACGTGGTGGATGATGGTGGTGATGTATTAATCCCAGGGGAGGAGCAAGGGTGAAGATTGGGTGTTGGATTACTGGAGCTTCTTGTCATGCTAGTGGGGATGCGTAATCAATGAGACGTTACAAAACCGGAGATTTCGGGGTTCTCTATCTTGGTGATGGTCAACCATTCAAGATCAAAGGTAAGGGGGATGTGATGATGAAGACACCTAATGGGTCGCTTTTACAACTACACGACGTGATGCATGTTCCTGGATTTGAGGAGAAGGGTGATTTACGTGGGACAACTTGACGGTGAAGGGTATGGTGTTTCTTTCATTGGTGGGTCTTGGGAAGTCACAAAAGGGGCTAAGGTGTTGGCTCACGGGGTTAAGGGAAGACGTTGTACTCTACCTGAATGTCGTTTTCGTTTCGGTGGGAGCAAGAGGCTTAAGAACCGGCCTGTTGGTGTAAAAAGGGGAGACATCAAGAAACGGTATGTTGGGGAGGACACAAAGTTGATCAACGCGGTGTGGATGTCCAAGCGGCCCTAACAGAGAGCGGATTCGGACCAAGAACAATCGATGCAAGAAACAAGGTGTGTCCAAGTTTCAAGGGGAGGCATTGCGAGGAAGGTGGGTCTGGAGGGAGAAGGCGAAGTTAGACTTGCGGGGAGAAATCAAGGTAGAAGCTGATTTGGGGAGGCAAGAACGATCTAACACGGGGAGGTTGAAACGTCGCTTGGTTTCAACTCGCCTTAGTACTTGAGGAGAGGTGAGGTAGTGTCAAGCCAATATGGATGAGGGGGAAATGTGTTCGAAGGTCATTACTCCGTGGTGGGAGTTGATGGGTGATTCTATGTTTGTTAGTTTAGTCTCCGGTGGGAGATTGTTGGGATTTGGATCCTAAACATACAAGGAAAAAGGGGGACTAAGTCGGAGGGATTTGTTGAGGTCAAAAAGGAGTTCAAACCGGAGAAGAAGACTGAGCAGCGCCAGGCGGGCGCCTCATCTGGCCGAGGCGGACGCCTCAAGGGCCGAGGCTGTGGCCGAGGTCCTTCCTTCGCGAGGCGGGCGCATGGAGGGCTTGGGGCGGGCGCCTCAAGCATGGCCGAGATTCTGGGTTTGATTTGTTTCCTTTGTTGATTAGAACTCTTCTTAAAATAGATTTAGGGTTTCCTTGTAACTATATAAGCATAATTTCGGCCTAGAACACATTGTAGCAACATATTAGAGAGACTAATAACATATTGGCTTGGCAATTGCCCCCGGACGTAGTTCACGAGTTGGTGAATGAACCGGGTAAACAACTCTTGTGTTCTTGTGTGTGATTGTTTCTTTCTTGTACGTGTGGGTGTGTTGATTTCTTTGTCTTGATTGCAAACGGAGAGCACCAATTTCACAACAATCAATTGGCGGATGCTTTGACAAAACCGCTTGCTCGAGCTTGTTATCAAGATATTATGTCCAAGATTGGTCTTTCCCTTCGGTCGTCCGTCTTGCGGGGGCATGTTAACGATACTTCCTCACAGACTCCTTCTACATAGATTGCATTACAAGTTATTATTTCTAAACCAACTCTAGTCATTGTTTCCTAAATCAACTCTAGCTATAATTCTCCTAGATTTAGTCTTTGATTTCCTAATACTTCAGCAAATCTGTTTTAGAATCCTTGTCATATTAATATTAGAGTCCTTGTTATTATCTTATTTACTTCCTTTTGTTATGTATAAATAATGCCTTACAATATCAATGAAATTAAGATATCTTCTTCAATATTTATCAAAGCTTACATATAGTGCCCGAATATAATTCGATCGTGTGAACAAATATCGTGTTTTCTTGTCTTGTTTATTACTTTCATTTGGATGTTGCGTACATATTGTTTCTTCTCGTGTGCATCTATGAGGCAGGTAGGTACTGCTGCTTGAATACCACAATTTCCCAACAAATAGAGTATATGAAATACCCTTCTAACCCTAATCCGTAAACCCTAAACAGCCCATTAATTAATATGAAATGCGAGCCAAGGAACACCCCAACATCCACATTACTGGCCATTGATACAAGAGAAACGAAGCATTCATTTCTTTAAAAGGAACAGACAAGCCAATACATGTTTACAAAAAATATACAATATGGAGAATTATATATGATGTCAAGGAGTAACTATAAGTCAGTTTGTTTTACAGAAGAGTCAATACAATACAACACAACCACAGAACTTCAACCAAGAGTGGCTAGAATATGGTCATGCCAAATTCAATTGAATCTAGCTAACCTGATACTACCTCCGTCCTCCCAAAATGAATGTCCAAAAAAATTCAAAATTTACTCTTAATCAACGGTATATTTGAAATTCTCTAGACATTCATTTCGGGACGGAGGGAGTAATATATTAAGGGTTCTTCTTTCTGTCCCCGTGTTGCATTCAACTTCTTAGGCCAATGGCGTTTCTCGCTATCCTGAAAAAACGACAAACGTCTATTAGTTTCATTCAAATTAAAGATTAGTCCGTTCCACCTTCTCTTTCACTGTAGAACTTCTTGCTTTTTTACAGGTAATTCCAACTGGGACAACACCAATGAAATTACCCAAGCCCCAAGCAAAATCTCTTGTAAAAGTATGAGGAAAGTTACTGGGCCATTGCTCAACAGTACAACCTTTTAGAGTTGTGGTAGTTCAACGTGTTATAGGAACTCAGCTTAAGCAAGCCTTGGGGGTTTGGTCCACAACTGAACACAACTTTCTAATATTCTACCAATATCCTCAACCTTTTAGACTAGACAAGTTTTTTTTTTCCTGAGATTTTCACACATTCGGTCACAAAACGCCAGAAACAGGCTGATGTGCAAACTTGAGGGGCAGACCAAACTGCAAAGCAACCCTCCCCCCCAAGAAAGTACTCCCTCCGTCCCAAAATGAATGACCATTTTGAATTATAGGGTCATTTTCAAAACGTTGATTTTAATAGAAAATAATCATAAACAATCTTGCTATTCACTTTCAAAATTTTAGTTTTCCAAAAATATAATGAACTATGAAAAAAATTCATTTAATGGAAAAATTTCAAAAGGTCATTCATTTTGGGACTAAAATGGTCATTCAATTTGGGACAAAGGGAGTTTGCATTTAAGAAAAAAGTGTGAAACAGATATACCTTGCTGAAAGTGACAGAGAGCCATTTATAGCTCCCTTAGAACCAGTCAAGCGCCTTTCATTTTGATCTCTCTCCTTATCAGTACGCATTGCAGCAACTTCCTTGTCTCTCACAGCTACTTCCCTACGCATTCTTTTGGCCTCTACTTCCATTGCTTTGTTCAATGTTTCAACATTCTTAGCCAACATCTAGACATTTCCAAATCAAACACATAAACAAACAAGCATATACACGTGTGTGTGTGTGTGTGTGTGTGTGTGTGTGTGTGTGCAAATTGCAGATATAGAACAGTGTAAAAGTTTGATTCCAACCTCAATGGCATCATCTTTGTCCTTAAGACTCTGATCTCTCTCTTGGCAAGCTTTACGCAAAGTTAAAACCTCTTTCTGTAGTATATCATACAACATTCCGGACACATAATCTTCATGTGCCGTTTGTGTTTTCTCAGTAGCATTTCCTTCCTCCTCATATATGCAACTTATTCCATTGCTTTGCGTGTGCTCGTCTGCAGTGTTTGGTCTATTGTTTTTATCTCTATCATTCAAGGAACTTAATGAGTTCTTCGCTTGCTTTACTACATGCCCAGATTGTCGATTTCTTGAGAAAAAACCATTTGAGGAAGATCTGGATAAACTTTCTGCTCCCCCAAGAGACTGACGCCGTAAATTCCCATTGCTAATAGGTTTTACTTGAGGGTTAATGCGTGAAATGCCATTACCAGGTGCTTTAAGTTTCTCCTCCAAAACTTTAAACCGCAGTTGGTATTTTTCCTACACAAGGAATACAGTGCCAACAAGATAAGCTTTACCACTAACAAACTTACTGAATATCACACATTTCCAAATACTTACTTTTAACTGTGCTTCTGCTTTTGCAGTCCGCTCTGCTATCGCCAGTTTGTCTTTAAGCTGTTGCATCTCTCCCTAGAGAAAGTAACGAGCAGTTCAACATCATCATCTTCAATCTATAATATTTTATTAGCGTAAACTTTACAGATATGGTTAGAAATACCGATTCCTGCCAGAAGATGATATTGTGGCTTTTGACTTCACTCACAGCAAAATGATTAGTTACTTGTATCCTACTGCTATGCAAATGGCAATAGAAATCTGTGACGATCTGTAGAACTAAGGGAATAATTTCTTTGATCATTGGTTTGGATGCAATTATCCAACTGTGAAATTATAATAACTAATCCCCTCAGCTCGCCTCTCTTCTCAGCTACTGTCAGAGTCCCATTTCATTCGTCAACTCTCTTATATTTTATTTAACTCTCAATAAGAATAAAAAAAGAGTACCATCACTCTTTCAAAACTCAATACGCCAAACCCAGAAGAGCATAATTCATATGTGAATTGCCAGGACAAAAGTAAAGACTACTTGAGCAGTGTAAAGATACTGATGCTGCTCCACTCACCCCTATATAGGCACTGGGTTTTCTTTCCTGATAGGCTACAATTTCTTTGCAACTACATGCACCAGCACTTAGCTGAAGGGAGTTTTCCTTCAGACAAATTATAATTTCATATGTAATACCAAGCTCTGTTACAATTCGCAAATGGGAGATCTAGAATGTCAAAGTATTTATAAGCCTTCTGAACTAAGGGCTCTTATTATGGGAAATCACAGGAAGAATCCGGGGTTTTCCAAAGTGGAAAAGAAGGTGTATTGGACACCAGCAAGGAAAGGATTACACATTGGCAGATTTTTTCAGGTATAACTCCCAATTGAATGAATATAATCCTATAGTTTGATCAATACTTAAGTTAATTCAATTGATCTCATACTCCCACTGGAAACGAAAATAATTGGGAAGGACGATGCAACATTTCAAGTTCTTTTTACCGAACATAAGTTTGAATTACAGTTATATAAATATACACACAAAAAAAATTAAGAAAAATTGTGCCATAAATAAGCAAACAAGGTTAATAAATCAAACATGCCTGGAAATGTCTTCTTTCATCTAGCCACTGCCTTACAGGCATTACTTTGTCATTAGCATCTTTCCACTCATTTGCGACTACGACAGCAACTCGATTTGCCGAAATCTTTGCACGGGCAAGTTCACGGTCCAGAATCCGTTTCTCTTCCTACACAAGCGCAGAAATTAGCAGTGGCTGTATACATACGATATGCAAACGACTATAAGGAGCTGCAGAAATTTATTTAAAAATAGTTGGTTACATTTATCTCTTGCACTTTCCGTTGATAATCGCGCACCGCATTTGCAGCAGCCCCACCAGCCAAAACTGCCTCCTCCAGCTCACGAACCGTTTGAGTTAGCTTTTCAACTTCCGCAACCTTTTGCCTATGCATTTTATCCAAGATTCTGTTCTCCTCCTAAAAAAATTACCATATGTTACATTAGACCACCAACTACAGCACCAAATCTAACAGAAGATTCGATTCTAATGTTTATATCAATAATAAGCTAAAGGAAAGACTTCAAATACTCTCGTACCTGGCATATTTCAACCTGCTTTAGCAGTTCTTGGTTTTTGTTCTGCAGGTCATCAACCAAGGATGCTTTTGCTAAAGCCATCTGAACAGCTCTCTCGGCCTCCAGTAAAGCTGCCTCTTTAGATTTGGTGAGCCGATCGAGTGCTCGATTATCATCTTGCAATTTCGCTACCTAACATGGCCAAAATGTCATGGAAAAATGAAAAACCTCAGAATTCTATGTTCGGATTAGTCCTTGATCCCTTCTTTTCTTTTTCCTCTTTGCTAAACAAACTTAATTGGCACTAATGTGCATGAATCATATCACAGGAATCCTAATGAAGAAAAAATCTATTTAAGTGATAATGATCCTGGTGGATTACCTCCATTCTAGACAGCTTTAGCTCTGCTTCCAATGGAGCAATGATGGCCTCAATAGGAGGCATCTCGTCATCTTTCTGTGCAGCATGAACTCTTCGAAGAGTGGCCTCTGCAGCAAATTGTGCAGCCAGAGCTGCTTTTTTCTCATCGTTTATCTTCCTAAGCTCTAGGTTCTGAATCAGTAGCAACCTTATCAGTTCATGGAAAATAAGATAATAAAACTGAATATGTAGATAAAATTACTTCTCTGATAAGCAGCAATAATAGCAGAAGGTACCTTGCTTTCTACAAGATCTTCAGATGCTTTTAGCTTCTCGTCCACTTTGTTTAACTCATCGCTTAGCTACAATGGCAGTGGAAAAAATATCATGAGTAACCGAGCAAATATGTTACAATCATCTGATGCATTTTTTCTTTGTTTTGATAAAAAAAAACATACAATGCCCTATTAGATAAAGAGAACTCAAAACTCACAAGGCAAAAGAAGGCTTGTAGCAAAAGAAATTTATAAAAGCCGCCTAAATATTGGACTTCTGTGCCTCAAAACCCTATGCAGTTTAGGATTCTCTTCCTAAAGCGCTTTTCCAGTTATGTGAGAGTCCTGGATATGTTAATATTGGGGTTGGATTAATCCCATGATGATAGCCTTGGAAAATATTTGATTTGCAAACTCTATGTGAAGGCTTTTGGTCAATTTCATAAGGTACACATTTGGAACAGAGTATGCACACTGCCAGAATAATATTTAAACGCATATCATATGTGCACTAAGAAACAGGTGCAACAAGAAAAATGTAGGTACAAATATCAGGTTGCAGTACCTCTTCAACTGCCTTCTCTTTGAGGCGCTCAGAGTACTTCAAGGCTTTTATTTCTGTGTGTGCATCTCCTAGCTCTCTGTCTTTATCTGCAATGGTAGATGAGCATTCACATAATTGGCAGAAAAGTGTGCACTTCGGGGGACAAAATGGATGAATAGCATACTATTCAAGCTACAATATCGTAAGTACAATACATGAGTTTTAACCGATTATGATCATCACCTTATAACCCACGCCCCATTTCACCGAGTAATCACTACTAGGGTCTGTTTTTTCCTACATTTCATTTAAAAAAATCTGGCTTTCAAACTGACCTCCTTGCTAGCAATCATATTATGTTTACCGTATAACAGAGGTAACATAATAGTACCCATCATAACTACTCATCCTTCATGAGGTTGACAATTGCACTGGGTAATCATTAGATAGCTAAGCCACATTATCAACTACATGGATTCTCTTGTTTCACTATTAACAGTCCGTCACATATTGATGGTTTTGAGAATTTTGTGTATCAAACAATTTCAACCAAAAAATGGATTAAACAACTACTACTATTACTTTGCAAATGAATAAAATGCACGAGTCAGGATAAGCCAGAAAGGGGTATAATCCACCATCATCCATGTAGACCAAGAATGGTAAAAGGAAAAGGCACAGCCGAAAATCATCCGGAACTACTCATAAGAGAAACTGTCCAAAATCTCCTACAATAAATGGTCAACAGCAGAAAATGTGTTTCTTGGGCATGAGCTCTTTTATACTATACACCCATATAGCCAATGCTACCACCTACAGCTGCCATCCACCATAACTTGAGGTCACCATCAAGCTGTCAAGAAAATTCCTTGCCAGTGCAAAAGTTTACCAAAGTAATGCTGGAGCATGACATTTGATTGCAACGGCTTTAATTGAAAGGACTTAAATGTGCTTTAAGCCTCTTTTAAAGTTGATGAGAATAATCACACTTTATAAAATAGTACTCCCTCGTCCCACCCGACTTAGGATTTTCTCTCCCGGCACGGGGATTAAGAAATACTATTATAATAAGAGGAGAGAGAATGAGTGGAGGAGGTGTTGTGAGTATGAAAAGTAAAATAGGAGAGCGAATTAGTGGACGGAATAGTAAGAGGATTGTTGTTGTGAGTATGACAAGTTAGTCCCATTGAATATAAAATAATATAAACTTGTCATTTTGGGACGTCCTAAGTCGAGTGGGACGCCCAAAATGGCAATTTGTCCTAAGTCGGGTGGGATGAAGGGAGTATATGAGTATCAAGGACCCACTTATTATAAACTTGGTGCAATGGACATGTTGTTGAAACGGGTCCAATGCACCTCTCCATTGGCTAGATACTCAAGTATCTCGCTGTATCTTCCAGAAAGAGATTCCCCCTCCTCCTCAGACTAGTGTGTTTGGTACTTTTTCAACGTAATTAACGAAGTTGACATTAAGTGAGTTTAAGATGGATGAAGCAACAACTCTACAATATTTTGGTGCAGTGGAATGATGAAGCTCTCATATTGAAAAGGCATGTAAAATTAGTTTTGAAAAGAAAAGGTAATAGTTGCATCATTCTACTGCAGCAAATGGAGAGGTGCATTGGACCCGTTTCAACAACATGTCCATTGCACCAATTTTTATCCAGCCGCAATGTATCTAGTTGACAAATCTAACATTTTCTCTTTCTAGAAAAAAACTACTGGTACAATTTTGCTTGAAATGTATAACTCTTCATTAAAAAAGATAAAAGAAAAAAATTACTCATTTTGGTTCATCCTAAAATAAATGTCACGACAATAGTCATGTTTCTAAATAAGGAAAGTGACAGGTGTAATTTTATCATTGTACAAATACACAAACTAGTAAAGCACCTTCTTTAAAAAGGTTTTGACAAGTGATTTAGGGAGTAAAAAAAAAGCATGACTGGACTAATGAACCGGTTCCTCAAATAGTCAAATGGACCATATGCATTATTCCACCAAGAGTAAGCTTAGTGTACAGATGAGTTTCTTTTATTTCTTTTAACGGTAAATGAGAAAAATAAGTAGATCGCTTGTTCATGAGAATAAAAAAAAAAACCAAAACCTCAGAAAAAGTGGTCCTCGGGGACCATCCACCACCTTCCCAGCAACCACCGTCTCTTAGGTCCACCACCCGGTTGCCGGAAAGTAATATGGACTCCAAAATTCCCAAAAAGTTGTGTAATTACTAGCTAAAACAGTGATTTAAGAATTTGAGTTGGAGACAATCTTAAATTTTAAATTAATCCCCAAAATTATACTTTAAGAATTTCCGCCGACAAATAGTAAACACGGAAAATAAGGTGCATAGGCAGCATAGCTTTATTCAAATCAAAGAAATGAGCTTATAATTAGGGAAAACAGAACGGAGAAGAAAAGAGAAATTCCGACCTCGAACTTCATTCTCAAGCCGATTGAGCTCAACTCTAACGGGATCGGAGCCGTGCAATAAATTGATAAATTCATCGAGCTCGGAGCCGGTCCGGGAAATAGCAGGCTTCCTCCTTGACCTGAACGAAGCAGAAGATGCCGCCATCTTCAACGACTCCGGCGTGGCTTCACCGCCGCCGTTGCTAACATAAATACATGCCATTACAGTAAAAGATTAACAGCACCACTTCTAGTAATCAAACTAAGAAATCAATGGGGTTTAATTAATCCTCTTTATAATCTCGTTGGAATTATACTTTGTTGTGAGAGAATTGAGGAAAGATTGAGAGAGAGAGAGAGAGAGAGTGGGAGTTCGTTGGAATTTATAATGAGGTTGAGATTGGATTGATTAATTAATTAATTAAAAAGAGTGGGATTTGGTTAACGCGGGAATTAAGGGAGTCCCTACACATCACTATCCCCATCATCAGTGACCCCAACTAGGGATGGCAATTTATCCGAATTCGATCCGTATTCAGGACAATTCACACCGTAGCGAGACGGGTTTGATAGCATTTTTTGAAAACCCGACGGGTCACGGGGCGGGTTCGGTTTCACCCCTCAACCTGCGGGGCCCCGCCCCGCATACTATTATATATCTGTAATTACTATAATACCCCTCACCCATTTTAATTATTACCTAATACCCTTACCCCCAGTTATAACTTATACGGAGTAATACGCGGCTCTCTCTCTCATCATCTCAATCTCAAATTGATTTCTAGGGTTAGAGGTTAGAGGTCCTCTGATGCGGCGCTAGATCTAGATACCATTACCCACGCCGACTTCTCTCTCTCAGGCGACTTCCACTCCGCCGCCGCCGCCGCCGCCGCTTCCACGACCTCCTCCGGCTGCCGCTTCTACGTCTTCCTTCGGTCACCGCGTCCAGATCTTCCTCCGGTTAGAAAGGTAAGTAAATCTCTCTCTCTCTCTCTCTCTCTCTCTCTCCCTCTCTCTCTTTTTGCCGCTTCTACGTCTTCCTCTGTGATTATGATTCAAATGGCTTGTACAAATGGAGAAGAATCTCCTATTAAAACAAGCAATGATGTACTTAACTTGTGATAAAGATTATGTAACTTCTGTCTCCTACAATGTTACTGTTTGGCTTCGATTCGAAAACTGTTTAAAAGCTTGCTTCTTTCTGTTTTGATCCCTGCAGTGATATAAGAAACATTTGAAATGCTTTCGTTGCATCTGTTTCTCTTGATTAACATGTTTTTCTACTTTTCCCTGCTTTTATTGAACTATTTGCAATAATTTTCTTAGCAACCAAATATGACTGATGAGTTGAATGGGAACAACATTTTAAAGCCCAAAAAAAATTATATTCTGTATGTATGCATTATTATGGGAACAACATTTTAAAGCCAAAAAAAAATTGATTTTATACATGTGGTGCGGGGCGGGGCGGGGCGGATACGGGTTCTCCAGTTGGCGGGGCGGGGCGGGTTCGGTACTAGGGGGGTTCTTTGCGGGGCGGGTACGGTTTTGGTCAAACCCGCCCCGTATCCGCTCCGTTGCCATCCCTAACCCCGACCCAACTCAATCTCAAATAAAATATTAATTTCTATCACTTCAATATACACGCTTCCAATCTTATATAATTTATACTCCCATCGCCATTACTCGACCCAACCCAATCCAACCCAACCCAACCTTTTACAAATAAAATATTTATTTTTTCTTTACTTCAACTTACCTAAAATACTTATCATTTTATTTTTTAAAATAATGTATTAATAATAATATTTTTAAAATTACCCGTACAATTATTAAAAATAATTACCCATACAATTATAAAAAATAAAAAAAATATTGATATATTTTATTATTTTATATAATTATATAATATATATTAATTTTAAAAATATATTTATACAACACAAAATCAAAACAGTTTGGTTAAAAAAAAAAAAGAGGTGACCAACCGGAGCCAACCTCAGGTTGGCCAATTGCCCGAGGTCACATATTTTGGTGACTTTCTATGCGTTTTTTTTTTTTTCAATTGTAGTTTGTCTTTTCTGGTGACCCTCAAGGGAGGGTTACCGTTGGGAATGGTCTTATGGGGTACACCATTTTATTTGATTTGATTTCTTATGTTTTTATTTTCTCATTTGTAATGGTATTTTCATTATTTTTCATTTTAATAAGTTTTAAATTAATAATTATAGATTTATTTAGTTATCCTGATATAAATTTAAAAATTGTTATTAATAATATGAAAAAATTCTCCTATGGCACCCTTGCTCAGAATTTATTCCCTTTAATAATTTTTTTTTATAAATCTCAAATAAAGAGTTCTATCCAAATTATAATTATCCAGACACCCATAGGATCCCCCTCTCCTCTCACGTCATTTTATTCCTTTCCCTTTCTCCGTCTAAATTATCCCTCTTCCCACCCGGAGAAATACCTAATTCAGTTCACTTCTCTCATCCTCCCCAATGAGCTTCAAAACATCACAACCACAAGATCTAGGGTTCTCAAATAAGAAGTTGAGCCACACTGTTAGAGAGTTAGCAAGCGACTTGAGGGATTTTTCATTGTTGATTTGAACCTTCCTTGCCGATTTGGTATGCTCGAGCTCAAAAGCTTCGAGCATACCAAAACAATAAACAATAACAGGACAATGGTTAATATTGGCAATTTGATTCCACATCAATTAAGGAGATATTTGATGTGAATTTGGTGTACAAAGAGTTCAATTTTAGGGTTGTTTTGTTTGAATGACTATTTTGATGTTAATTGTGGTTGATCTATGCTTTTGTTGTTCATTTAATAAAAATTGGTCTTATACTTCAATAAGAGGTAAAATGGTCTTATTATAAGTCAATTATAAAAGGTGATTTGGTCTTATAAATTAAGTTATAAAAGCTGTGATGTGTAAATTATAAAATTAATTCATTGTTATTATTGAAATTTTTAAGTTTTTTTTGTTAAAGAAATTTGTCTTATAAGTCAATTATAAGAGATGAAGTAGCTATAAAAGGAAAGTTGGTCTTATAATTAAGCTATTAGAGTTGTAATGTGTAAATTATGAGATTAATTCGTTGTTATTATTGAAATTTTTTTTTAAAAAAAATTGTTGAAAAAATTGTCTTATAAGTCAATATAAGAGATAAATTAGTTTTATAAGTCATTTATAAGAGATGAAGTTGTTTTATAAGTCAGTTATAAGAGAGCGAGGGGTGTATGTAAAATTTTAAATCTAATGTATTTTGCATTGGTTTTGAATCTTGAAAGAGGGGACTTAGAGAAAGTGGCTTTAATAATATTTATAGTGATGCATTAATAACAAACATTAATTTTTTATTAGGATAAGTAAATTAACTTATAATTATTATTATTTAAAATTCATTCAAAATAATAATAAAATGAAAGGTAATTTCGGGTTGGAAAGAGTGTTTTATTTTATTATTCTCACTTGTTATTATGGAAAAATAATTTTTAAATGCAAGACAACACTATCATAAATAACTATGACCTATCTTATAAAGAGTGCGTCTGCTGAGAAACGCGTTTCTCCATAACTATGGAAAAACGTGTTTTTCATAGCCAGAAGCTTTATATTTGATAACCAGAAAAAAAAAACCCAAGGCCAAGACCAAAAGCTTCTGGATATCCAGAAGCTTTGCATTTGATAAAGCTTTGCGGTTGATATCCAGGAACTTTGTATTTGATAGCAGAGAAGGATGTGAAATGTATATCCGAAACCTGTTAGGTGCATATCCGTAAAAGCTTAGGTGCATATCCAGAAATGTGTTAGGGCATATCCGTAAATTGCTATTGAAGGTTTTGGATATTCAGAACCTTCAATGTATATCCGTAAACATTTTGAAGGTTTCGGATATTCATTGAAGGTTTCTGATATCACTTTCATGGGTTTCTATTATCTAAATTGTCACCGGTGACGTCATGTGAACCCGTTTCTCCATAACTTATGGAGAAACGCGTTTCTCCCTAGATTTTGTGTCTTATAAAAGTGAGACGTCTTTATTTATCGTGAATAATCGAAATTTATTTTTTAAACGGATGTTAATAATATTGTAAATATCGAAACTTATTAATGCACGAGCACTAATTAACGCCAATGTTGTTGCTCTTTAACACTATCATTCACACTAAAAAATATTGCCACTACACTCAACAAACACTCTCGTGAGCACTTAAAATACTATTATTGACACTAAAAAAAAAATACTAATGATGTTGAGTGTTAAAGAGTGTCAATGCATGTATTGTTGAATTCTAGTGTATGTATTATTGAGTGTCAATGTGTCGGAGTATATGTGCTTAAAGTATATTCCCTCTATCCCGCTCGAAGCTTCACCTTTTACCCAAATGAGTGTCCCAGTAGAAGCTTCATCATTCCTAAAATGGAAAAGGTTTATTAATATTCTATTATACATACCCCACTTCTCATACTCACATTCGTAAATCAGTGTAGAGCTTCCACTCATTATATCCACTAACTTTCCCCTCACATATTTAAATCAGCTCTATCATACCTACTCACTTATTCTCTCTCACAACCATTTTCCACTCAACACTTTCTTTAAATTTTGTGTCACTCTCAAAATGGTAAAGCTTGAGTTGGGACGGAGGGAGTATTAAACAATCTCAGTGCTAGTATTAAAAGAATGTTAATAGAAATATTAAAAGAGTGTTAGTGATATTGTTAAAGAGTAATACATTGTATTAATAAGTTTTGATCACTTACAAAATGTCACTGTGCGTTTTAGAACAAGTTCCGATCATTTAAAAAAATGTCACTTGTGTTTTAAATAAGTTTTGATTATTTACAAAAAATGTCAAAACATATTTAGAAGTTCCTGTTATTTAAAAAATATCTTAGCACATTTTTTTTTTTAATATTTGTCAATCCCAAACTTCATTTTCATTCATTGTACTTTCAAACACGTTTCACTTTTACTAAAACTAGTTTAGACATAAAATTCAAATAATTCATATAGTTGGGATACTATTGTTACATTTTCCCCTTTTTTTTATTATGTCTTATATGTTATAAGTAAATGCATGTATTATATTTTTAATTGATTGTTCATTTTGTCTCAACATAATCATTTTTTTTCTTCTTCAATAACTGACTAAATTAATCTTCCTCTCCCCTAGTTTGAAGTTAAATATTGTCCACCTAATTTGATTCAGATATTTTGAGCAATAATTTAGTTTAGAGACACTTTTTATTCTATTTTTCTAAATCTTTCGTTTTTTAATAAGTGTTTGACTAGTCAAATGCAACTTCTAGTTGAGACAAAGTATTATTTTACATATGTATATAAGTATATATTACTCCCTTCGTCTCAAAATGTTTGTCACATTTGATTTTTTTTTTGAACTTTGACAATAAATATATGACAATTTAATTATGTTCATAAAATTCTAAAAATTCCTATTGATTCACCAGTAATAATATTATCAACAACAACTTTTAGAATTTCATGAACATGATTAATCTCTCATAAATTTGTGGTCAAAGTTCAACAAAAAAGTCAAATGGGACAAATATTTTGGGACGGATGGAGTATATTATTATGGATCAAACCATATTATTTATATATATTATTGAATATCAATTTAAAAAAATACCATAAAGTTTGATAGATCTCATAAAAGAATTAATATATCTCATTAGAGCTAAACGTTAACAAAAAAAAAACTCATTTTCATATCTCCCTCTTTTTTTTTTTTTTTTAACTTGACTTATCTTTCATGAAAATAAAAATAAAAAAACTAATTGTATCTTCCTATTTGTCCAACTAACAAACGAGCCCTTAACAATTGGAGAAACTAGTTAGAGAAAGAATATCCTTACTAAGTTCAAATTTGAAATATCTATGTGGTCCTAAAAAGGATAGCATTTTGGTAAGAAAATGAAGTCACAATGCCCCAAATTGACATTTGGAACTACGTAAGTTTAGATTTATCTCTTGCATTATTATTGTAATAATTTACTATTTTCATCGTCTCACTTCAAGTGTCTTAGGGTAGTATTTCACCCTATTTAATTTATAAAAAAAATGAAAAAAAATTTACAAGTGAGTAGAAGATTAGAGGAGAGGAAATCTAAAAGTTAAAATATTTATGATAAAATCTCTTTTTGATTGATTTTTGGGGAATTTACAAAAAACTCATTTTAAAAGATGGAAATTACAAAAAAAATACACACAAGATGGAAATTACAAAAAACTTTTATAAAAATTATAAAAAACTACTTTTGTAAATTGAAAGCACTATTTTCTTAAAAAAAATAAAAAAAAAATAAACATAAAATGTAAAACAATCTTGTCATTCATTTTCAAACTTTAAGTTTTGCACAAATATAATTGATCATGAACAATTTTTTAAAAAAATCATTTAGTGAGAACAATCCATCTCATATAGCAACAACAATCTAAAAATCATCGCCTCTCGATACCACTTTCTTGCAAGTTGGACGGAGTAAAATGGTATGCTAAAACTGCGATAAACAACTGATACAAATGATAAACAACTGATACAAATGATAAACAACTGATACAAATGATAAACAACTGATAAAAATAACTGATAAACAGCTGATACAAATGATAAACAACTGATACAAATGATAAACAACTGATAAAAACAACTGATAAAAACTGATAAACAACTGATACAAATGATAAACAACTGATACAAAAGATAAACAACTGATACAAATGAAAAACAACCGATAAAAACAACTGATAAACAACTGATACAAATGATAAACAACTGATACAAATGATAAACAACTGATAAAAACAACTGATAAACAACTGATACAAATGATAAACAACAAATGATAAACAACTGATAAAAACAACTGATAAACAACTGATAAAAACAACTGATAAACAACTGATAAAATAACTGATAAACAACTGATACAAATGATAAACAACTGATAGAAATGATAAACAACTGATAAAAACAACTGATAAAAACTGATAAACAACTGATACAAATGATAAACAACTTATACAAATGATAAACAACTGATACAAATAATAAACAACTGATACAAATGATAAACAACTTATAAAAACAACTAATAAACAAATGATACAAATGATAAACAAGTGATAAAAACTGATAAAATAACTGATAAACAACTGATACAAATGATAAACAACTGATAAACATCAAAATTCCGAAAATCTCCATCATTTTCACCATTAAACTCTTCTCAATTACTCCCTCCGTCCCAGACCAAGGGTTCATCTTTCCCTTTTGGTCCGTCCCATACCAAGGGTTCATTTTCATAAATGACAAGTTTTTGAATATATTTATACCCTTATCATCTCCATATATTTACAAAAAAATCATTCATTATACCCTTATACATTCTCTCTCTTTTTCCCTACCACACATTTAACTACTATTCCTCCCACTCATTCTCTCTCCTATTAAATATTTTTAACTTTTACATTCTCTCTCCTATTCCCTACCACATATTTAACTTTTACATTCTCTCTCATATTTCCTACCACACATTTAACTACTATTCCATATTTCACATTTAACTTTTATTCATTTTTTTAAAAAATTCTTAAGAAGCGTGAAATCCACCCCATATACCCATGGTCTGGGACGGAGGGAGTACAACTTATAAAAAACTGATACAAATGATAAACAACTGATAAAAACTGATAAACACACAAATGTCTCCACACCTCTCGAAACATCAAAAGCTCGACTCGGCTCGTTTAAGGCCCTAGTAGTGTAGGACGGAGGGAGTATTTCACAACCAAAACCAATCTTTGCTATATATTTTGATGCTTGATTTTAGAGCTTTCGATGAGAGACATATCAAGGCAGTTCCACAATTAGTTTTAGATGTGTGGACTTTACTATGAATGACATGTATAAGTCTAAGCTTCCCAGTTGACTGTGTTCTGCCACTGTTGCATTTGCCATTTTATTGTTTCATATGGGGTTTTAAAACTTGTATTGGTTTCAGGATGATCTTCCCAAGGCAGGTCAAGCTCCACGTGCAGGTGGTGGCCCTCCAGCCACCGCCGTACTCAAGACTTGCTACTTGTCCTGTCTAGACCCTGTTCTGTAGTGTCCGTCAAGTTCTATTTGAGTTTCAGTACTACTGCTTTACTAGCTTTTGATATTTTGCCCAGAGGACTTCTAAGAGTTTTGAATTGTATGCGTTGAAAGTTATTTTAAGTTTGATTTTTTTGTTTCAGACTCAGTTTTAATGAAATACATCATTGATAGCCTTACATCAATCTTTTTAAATACTCCTTATTAAACTATGGTGTCCTGAGGATTTATTTTTATGATCACACATGCAGATGCTTGTGCATCATAAATACCTCCTGAACCATTGCAGTTAGCATTCCGTCTGTTCATCTCCCTCCCTCCCTCCCTCTCTCTCTCTCTCTCTCTCTCTCTCTCTCTCTCTCTCTCTCTCCCAAATCACCCATCTTGCAGACCTTCATTCACATTTTTCCCAAACACTCCTTACTCCCTTTATCGGCTGCCCTCAGCCCCTCCCCCACCCCTGCCTCCGCCCCAGTCGCCCATCCCCCATGTTCTCCACCGCAGCACTGCCTCCGTCCCCTTTCTTAACCCTGGCAAATTTTATCACTCAAAATTCCCTGCAAATTTACCGACAAATAATTAGCAATCTGATGCCGGAGATGAAGATTAAAGATGATGATTTGTTTAATTAATTGGTGAAATTCGGCCTGAATTTCTTATAGCTTGGCCGGAATCAATGGACTCGACGGAGGTGGCGCCGGAGGTGGGGAAGGTGGTCGCCGGAGGGAAGCTTGTCACCGGAGTTGGGTTGGGTAAATATAGAGAGGGTAAAGAGAGATGGGTGTGTGTTTTGTGTGCAAAATAGTTTTTTATAATATTCATATTTAGCTAAATAGTTTTTTGTAAAATCACAACTTACATATTTTTTTTTGTAAATAGCATGTTTTTGAGTGAGTTTTTGGTAAAAAGTCCTTGATTTTTTTGTAAATATGTTAACATTAATTATAAGGGCATAATGAATATTTTTTTTGTAAATATATTTACATTATAAGGGTATAAATGTCCGAAACACTGTTCAAAATTTGTCATTTATGGAATGAGACTCTTAATCTGAAACAGACACAAAGGAAAAGTAGGACTCTTGAAATGGGACGGAGAGAGTATTTTTTTTGGTCCCAAAATGCTTAAAAAAAATCTCAATCAAAAGCAAAATTGAAATTTTTTAGTATTTATTTTGAGATGAAGGAGTACTATTTATAAAAGACAAAAACTCATGTGAGAACATGAATACCCGTCTTATCCATGAGACGGGTCGGATCCATGACCCGCGCCAAGGTGTATCAGCGCTCGCCTAAGTCATTCCATGCCTTGGTCCAGTCCAGCCAACAGCCTTGTGAAAAGTAATAATTACTATAACATAATGTAATAATTGTATGCATATAAAGTAATAGTTGTATACATTAAAGTAATGCATATATACAGAAAAGTAATAGTATTTTTCTCTATGTTTTCTTCGTTTGGCAAATGTAATAACTTATATATATGAATGTAATAGTTTATACAAGTAAATGTAACACTTTGATAGATGAAATTGTAACATATTTCTATAGATAATGTAATACTTTTACATGTATCATGATAAATTTGAGCTCATTGTAACTTATTGTTTGAAAACATATAGATATCTATACATACGTGTTACAATTATGTACAAATACTATTACATATAAATAACACGTTTGTTACATTTTAGTTATAATAAGTATTACTTTTGCCAAACGAATAAAACATAGGAAAAAACACTATTACTTTTCTGTATATATGTATTACTTTAATGTATACAAATTATTACTTTATATGCATACAATTATTACATTATGTTATAGTAACTATTACTTTTCACAAACCGAAAAAAAAAAACAAAATTTAAATTTTTTTAAAAAAAACACTATTACTGATTATTTTGCTGATCCCAACGGTCAATATGAGCGCCTGAGTGATGCGAACATACCCCAGAAATTTGACGACGATCCAACGGTTAATGAAGCGGGAATTTGATTTTTAATATAGCGAATTTTTGGAGATTTTCGCCAGTTTTCGCCGCCGGCCATTTCTCCCTCTCCGGCAATTATTTGGAAGATCCCAACGGTCATCATGTGCGCCTAGGGGATGCGACCAAAGCCCAGAAGTTTCACGACGATCCAACGGTTAACGAAGTCGAAATTTGATTTTTACATATGCAATTTTGGTTTTGATTTTGTCTTAACCTTATTTGACGGATCACGCCATGGTCGGCCCGTCTCACGACATTTAAACGGATCCCCTTGTTCTCATGGTTCTCATGGGAGACCACCTCTTTATAAAAATCCCACCCCATAATATATTATATTCATAGTGTACGTATGTAAAATATTTAATAGTACACATAAAAATATACTAAGATTTACAAACATTTGAAAATGTTTTACACACTACAAATATTTTATTTTATAGTGAATTTTTTACAAGTGGTAATAAAATTTTATAGTAGAAGAGAAATCTAAGCTTGAGCAGTTACACCTGAATTCTGAATTCTGATGTTCATTTGATATTTTATAATAATTTTATGAATTTTGATGTTTATTTGATATTTTATAATAAATTCACGGTTAAAAATAGATTAATTTTAAATTTTAATAAGAGAGAGTGATCGAAAAGTTTTTTAAAAATATCATAATACCCGATAAGTTTTTTTTAACCATATTGTATTATAGATGCAATATTATATCCACATATAAGTGAATATAATAATATTGCATGCAATATTATATACTAATACATAAAAAAATTCTTGATTATTTCGATTTAATTAGGAACTTGAATGGAAGTGATTTGTCTTAAAATGAACTTTCGGGTCAAATTCCTATTTAATAATGATATTTAAATTTTAATTAACTTAGAGCAACTTCAATTTGAACAGAGCGCCAAACCCTACAATTTGCGCCAAATTAACTAACAAATATACTTAGAAGACAGAAAATAAATCAATCACACAAAACAAACGATATACGTGGTTTACCAAATTGTCTATGTACAGGGCAGAGGGCAAAAATATTATTATCATCTGACAATCACCGAATACAATCTCTAATATAACGCACGAACTTCTTGATTACAAGAATTCAGAACTGTGAAAACCCTATATCTAGAGAAACAAAGAATCAAAAGAACCGTAGAACTATTGATATGTGTATCACACTAGAGGTTACAAAACAGTTATGAAATATGGTATATTTATATTGCCTATTCCTAACCCTGCAGGGTTTTCTAATTATTCACAAAATCTGTCGTGATCAGGCCCAAAACAGACTACCTCGCAGTCGCCCCCACATAGCGTGCAATCGCCCCCTTTGTACAGGCGTTTGGGGCGATCGCCCTCCTTGCCTTGGCACGGTCGCTCTTTCTTCTATCACAGGAATTACGAAATCTGTCCTTGTTCAATCCCCTAATTTGTTCCCAAGTTAGATGACATCAAACCCAATAAATCTTCACCTTTACATCTAACCTCCAGATCACAAAATCAGAACTCCTCTCTGCCTCATATGTGTTATGCCAAACACCAAACTTGTCATTTGCACAACCAAAATTTGTATCTTCCTATACACCCAAATGTGTTACGCCAAACACCAAAACACTTGTTGCAACAGTTGATCAGACATGTTCAACAAGTAAACAAACGTGTCTATCAGACACCCAAATGTATCCCCCTGGAAACCCAAACTGTGCTGCATCGAGCACATCAATGTGTCTCAAAGGCACCCAAATGTGTCACTGCAGTAGGCAATCAAAATTGCCCCAACCGACAATAGGGCAAATCTAATCGACATTGGATCTCGACAACCCAAACAGATGAAGCGGCCACATCCGTGGAATTCCCAACAATACGTATCTTTTCCTTGAATCCTTCCTCGATTCCCAGTTATGTGCGTTGACCTACTAACTGTATCTTTCCCAGTTCAACTCCACCTTGAGCAACTTGCTGCTCCACCTGTTTGTCAACCACCACACACGAAGCTATGCAACATGCTTTCTTCAGATGTGTCTCTACCATACCCTCTGTTATACGATGCTCGACACCCAAACTCAAAAACGTAGAACTTTGAAGGACGTACAAGGAACCTTGTTCTACCCATTTCAGAATTATATTCGAACCCATCCCTTCAGACATTTACTGCTCCACATTCACCTTTGAAACTGTATCCCAAATTGTCTAGCCATCTAAGTGATATCAGATTCTTTGTTACTTCAGGAACATGTCTAACCTTGTTTAATGTATAAAACTTACCACCAAGTTTGCACCCTTATGGAGCCCATACCAATTACCTTGCAGACAGAACCATTAGCAATATAAATATCACCCCTTCGTTTCTTCGTAAGTTGCAAACTATTCTCTGCGCGAACACATGTGATAAAAAGCCCCAGAATCAAGAATTCATGTATCTATCATACCTTTCTCTTCTTCGGTTACTAGGGCATAGTCATGCTCATCGTCTTCTGCCATAGCTGCGGTAGACCCAAATTACTCGTTTTTATTCAACATGGGACATTCCTTTTTCCAATGCCCATTTTCCTTGCAACAACTGCAGACATCTCCATGTCTTGGACCCGTTTTAGAAGAACCATTGTTTCTCCTACCTTGCCCCTATTGCCTTCTGCAATCAGCCCTGCTGACTGAGATTTTGTAGATAAACCGCTCGCATTGCGTTACAGATCTTTGGTCTTGAGATTATTTTTAACCTCTTACAAAGTAACCTATCCTTACCATTAATGCAGGAATTCACAAATCTATCACATGACAGTGGTAAGGAGACACACAACATAAGAGCAATATTCTCATCTTCAACTTTAACATCAATATTACGCAATTCAAGTAATAACGATGTTAAACGATCTATGTGATCCTTAATGGGCGTACCTTTCATCATTCGGAGAGAATACAGCTTGTGCTTCAGATATAACTTGTTGGTCAATGATAGTGTCTGATACATATCTTTCAACGCAAGCCACAAAACACCTCTGGAATTAGTATCTACAATATCTGCTAGAACGTCATCATCTAAACAACTGATGATTTTAGAGTGGGCCCTGTCATCTATCGCGATCAGATCTGATGCTTCATTCTCAGCTGCCTTCCCGGAACCCCTCTATTGTTGCAGCCACAACATCACCTATGGAAACTGCTACTGCTTTGCGTTTCGAATCTTGGCGATTCCTAATTGATGCAGCCAACAGAGCCCACAAACCCTTGTCCCTCAACAAGGCCATCATATTGGTCTGCCAAATATAAAAACTATTATTCCCATTGAACTTGTCAACCGATGATTCAATTCTTGATCCCATCTTCTTCTACAGCGAAAAATCCCTAGATCTTTATCAACCTAATCGGCTCTGATACCAGTTTTTTATAACAGATCTATGTAGAATACATAAAATAAATCAATCACACAACACAAGGATATACGTGTTTCACCAACTTGGCTACGTCCACGGGCAGATGGCAAGAATATTACTATCAACCGACAATCACCGAATACAATCTCTAATCTAATGCACAAACTTCTTAATCACAAGAATTCACAATTGTGCAAACCCTAAATATAAAGAAAGAAAGAATAAAAAAACTATAGAATTATTGATATGCTTATCACATTAGAGGTTACAAAACCGTTATGGAATAAAGTGTATTTATATTGCCTATTTCTAACTCTGCACAAAATCTGTCATGATCAGGCCCAAACGGACTTTTGCGAGGTCACCCCCACATAGCGTGCGATCACCCCCTTTGTACAGGCGTTTGGGGCGATCGCCCTTCTCGCCTTGGCGCGGTCGCTTCTTCCGTCTGTCACAAAAATTACAAAATCTTTACTTGTTCAATTCTCTAATTTGTTACATGGCATCAAACCCAATAATAAGGAATATCTGAGAATATTCTTTTTTTGATGCAAAATTTGAATCGAGCCGTTGGAGATGATGTAAAATATTTGATGGTGAAATTGTGCCATTTTAAGGAGATATCACAATTTATACGCCAAACGGTCGGAGATGGCCTTAATCAAATTGACATTATAAAATAAAGTGAAACCCTTCTCATTTACGGTGACTAGCAAGCATTATTATTTATTAGTATTTGAAATGAGTATTTGTAATATATATATATATATATATATATATATAGGAAGCTATTCAAACGGTAACCAATTTTATACGGTAACCATTAGAACTAAATCCAATCATCGGATTAAAAACACATCAATCTTGATTAAAAAAAAAAAAAAAAGATAGAGGCGGTGGCATTTTCGTAATTATTGTGAACTAAATCCCCTCAAATTTCAAAATAAAATATCTCAATATCTATAAGTCGAAAAAAAAATTCGAAAACACTGATTTTTTTGTCTTGACGAGACGATTCAAACTAGATCCCTGAAGACAGGATTTTGAAAAAATAATATTGAATAACCTAGAGTAATGAGTGAGACAGTTCCTGGGTTCGTTGAGAAGAAGGCTTCCGCCAGTGGGACCAAAAAATTGAAAACGGCACCAGAGGATGCGTAATTGGTGAGTGTTTCTTGAAGGTTTCATGTTTAATCTGTGAACTCAAATGTCTGTAACTTAAATAAAACTAGTGGTAAATCTGCTGTGCTTTATTTTATTTTTCTGATGGATTGTGACAAGTTTGTATCGATTTTCACCTCTTAATGGATGTTCTTGAATTATTGCTAGCGGCCAAATTAAATATATCCTAGGTTCCTCTCGTTCGTGCTCAAACCGATCACTTCACAGCCTAGTGTTCACTAAGACAACACAGTTTAATTCACTTACACTTAGCTGCTCACTAATTAATTAGTGTTCACTAAGACAATACAATAATGTTTCACTAATTAATTAGTGAACACTAGCCGTAAGTTGTTCACTAAGACAATACAACTAGTGTTCACTAATTAATTAGTGAACAATACAAATTAGTGTTCACTAATTAATTAGTGTTCACTAAGACAATACAACTAGTGTTCACTAAGACAACATAGTTAGTGTTCACTAAGACAACACAAATAGTGTTCACTAAGACAACATAGCTAGTGTTCACTAAGACAACATAACTAGTTAACTTACGCCTAGTGTTCACTTA
Organism: Adenophora triphylla var. japonica; assembly: GCA_022495995.1. NCBI lineage: Eukaryota > Viridiplantae > Streptophyta > Magnoliopsida > Asterales > Campanulaceae > Adenophora > Adenophora triphylla. Next base: position 91,330 of record JAFEMH010003867.1, read on the forward strand.
CAGCTAGTGTTCACTAATTAATTAATGTTCACTAAGACAACATAGCTAGTGTTCACTTACAGTGTTCACTTACGCCTAGTGTTCACTAATTAATTAGTGTTCACTAAGACAATACAACTAGTGTTCACTAAGACAACATATAGCTAGTGTTAACATAGCTAGAGTTCACTAAGACAACATAGCTAGTGTTCACTTACGCCTAGTGTTCACTAATTAATTAGTGTTCACTAAGACAATACAACTAGTGTTCACTAAGACAATACAAATAGTGCTCACTAATATAACACATCTAGTGTTCACTAAGACAACACAATAGTGTTCACTAGCAACACAAAGGTTTTAAAAATTAGACGTATCTCTTTTGTCTAACATCTGTAAGTTGCCGCTTCATATGGAGCTCCTAATTCTCTCTCACTCTACTCTGTTAACCACTTTAATCTAGACAGATTCATTCACTTTAAGAGTTTTAGGGCTCAAACCTGCAAGGACTCCACTTCAAACCTGGAAGGACACATATGGTGTTGGAGCCCTGCATATGAGACGGAGTCCTCAAATTAGGATTGAGGACTTAGTGTACTTAGCGTATTTTAAAAATTAGACGTTCAATATTATTTTTTCAAAATCCTATCTTTAGGGATCTAGTTTAAATCGTCTCGTCAAGACAAAAAAATCAGTGTTTTCGAAAAAAAAATTCGACTTATAGATATTGAGATATTTTATTTTGAAATTTGAGGGGGATTTTAAATGAAATAATTACGAAAATGCCACCCCCTCTATCTTTTTTTTTTTTTTTAATCCGGAAAGGCGTTGATGTATTTTTTAATCCAAATCTAAATGGTTTATTGGTTCATATGATGTAGCTCATTATAATACACTTATATATATATATATATATATATATATATATATATATATATATATATATATATATATATATATATATATATATATATATAGAGGGTAAATCTTTCCCAACGGAACTGCTTTAAAGTGAGAATCGTGAGAACCACTTGTATACACTTGTATACATTAGATATTTAGCTACTGTATATATATACAATAGATTATATACATATACAGTAGATACTTAGCTACTGTATACAAGTGTATACGTGTGGTTATACACTTGTATACAGTAGATAATTAACTACTTATACATATACAATAGACTGTATATGTATACAGTAGCTAAGTATCTACTGTAAACAAGTGTATACAAGTGGTTCTCACGATTCTCATTTTGTTATTGTTCTCATTTGAGCACCTATATATATATATATACTAGCCTAAGCCCGTGTCCAAGGCCACGTTTTTTGTGGGTTTTTTTTTTATTTAAATTTTTTTTTAAGGGCAAAATGGAAAAGGGACAAAAAAGTGAGGGCAAGATGGGGAATTTCCCCCTTGGAACTGTTCAAAGAACTGTTCATAGGGGGGGTTGCATTTATACTATAGATATATATATATACTCCCTCCGTCCCACCAAGAGTGTCACCCTTTTAGGGGTGGCACGCAAATTAAGGAAAAGTGTGGGAAGAAAAAATGTTGTGAGTGTAATTTGAAAATAGGAGAGAGAATTAGTGGAGGAAATAATGAATTTAAAAAGTGTTGTGAGCGTAGAGGAGAGAGAATTAGTGGAGAGAATAGTGGATGGGATAATAGAATATTAATAAAACATTTCCTTTTTAAAAAAAGTGACACTTTAAACGGGACACTATTTTGAATAAAAAGTTACACTTGGAGTGGGGCGGAGGGAGTATATGTGAACAGCCGAAACTTGAAACGGTAAGAAATAATGTGGGGTTTAAAGTAGTTAGAAGTTATCCGTTGGTACTTTGGCTACTGGCCAATATATGTGTGCGCGCGCACACACCCCACGCTTTTGCTTTTTCATAAAGACAAAGTCCAAAGCCACTCATGTGAACCAACTCTTTTCAACATTCCTTTGCTCCAAATTTGCTTACTTTGAATATTTTAGTTAATTTATTTTAATTTTGGGATAATTAACACTAATTTGTTTTATCCAATTTTAACCACATACACTACTACTAACATTATTTATAGTTTGTCGGTATTAATATTAATGTAATGACTGATTGATGTGTACGTGATGAAATATTGTCACCTCTCTTTGTATGCAATATTTTTTTACACATAAATTCAGATAATACTACAATTCGATGGAATCGAACTCGGAATATTGCGCTCTAATATTATGTTAAAGTTACAACTTAATTTAAAATTTTAATTTGTGAGATCGTGACTCAATAATAATGTAGAACAAACCTTTCACACAAACTTGTGTTGGATCCACATGAAGTATGATAATTTTCGATCCTGGATTCTCCAACGAAAACTGACATTATCTTGAATCGTTAAACAAATCTGAATCGTTAAACAATTCAATCGTAACCCTTGCATTAAGTGTAGTACATTTTGCAAAGAGAGATGCTGAGAAAGAAAGCAAGACAAAGACATTAGCACATGGAAGTGGGGCATTAATAGGTAAGTAGAAAAGATAGGGGGAAAGGAAAGGAAAGGAAAGGAAGCACATGCGGTGGATTTGGCTTGGTGCAAGTGTTATTTGGGTCCCTTCTCGATTTGATTTATTACCCACACGTATGGTATGCCAATAACAGTGGCCATTCTATGAAAAGATCTAAAAACCCGCTTTTTTATTGTTTAGCAATTTTATAAAATTTTGTGTAAAAGTAATTTTTTTTCCTAATCGACATTTTCAACCACTATACTATACTATGATTAACTTTCGTTTTTAACCACTCTTGTTTAGTTTTAGCAGTTTTAACCGCTCTACTTATTAGGTTATGCGTTCGATTTACTTTACCCAAGCACCCAAACTTTTTCAAAAAATGTTAGAAAAATTAACAAAATGTTAGAAAAGTTAATGATAATCAACCGAAGTAAACAAAGTCGAGTCTTATGTGGGTCTAATGTGAATTATACCCACTCTGCAGAGATCGAATTCTCATAGATCTTACTCTAGCCATCTCTCAATCACTCTCATTTATCTTCAACGAATCCGTTTTAGCGAATTCCAGCGTCCTTGAGGTTGGAAATGGGTTTTAGAAACTAGGTTTGACCAAGTTTTGACCCAATTTTCAAATGGGTGAAATAAGTTACAAAATTATAATCTATATTTATTGTAGATTAAGAAAATTCATTTATTTACTCAAAACCATTTCCGGATGAATGAGAAATTAATGGCTAAAGATTGTAACTTGAAATGGGAAAATGAAGAGTTTATGGGATATGAAAGAGTTATCCCACATTGCTTAGAGATGAAAAATAAAGCAAGTTTATAAGTGGATGCAAATAAGGAGGAGGCATCAAGTTGTTCCTCCTTGGGCCAACCATGCAAGGTGCAGCCCAATTGTGCCAGTTTTATACTAGCTCAATTTGCACGTGCACATCGTCGGTCTTGGATCTGGTCTATGCCAAAGGGTTCAAGCTGGGTTCGATGAACCAGGTCAAGGATGGAAGGGTTGGAATGGTTCAAAGGAACCAGTTCGAATATGTGCTGGCAGGTCCAGCAGATCTCCACCTTCCATCAAGATCAGATCCAACGGCTGAAATCCACCAGGTACCAGCGATTAGAAAGAGAAAGCATATTGAAGCATAAATATTCTTTTCAAGTCTAGAAGTTCCAAACAGTTAGTTTGTTCGCCGAAGTCGTTAGTTTGAAGTGCTTCTACTAACGATTGTAAAGTCGTTGCATCTTACGAGGAGATTGTCAGAGTACCATCAGCACCAGTGCGGGGCAATACTTCTTACGGAGATTGTGTCAAACACAAGCCTCGACTTAATTTTCAGTTTGTTATTCTGTCGGTTAGTTTTTCAGTTATCTTTTAAGAAGCCGTTACATTTTCTGTTAAATTTCCTAACACTTCATCTCCTTTCTGTGGCCACTACATAGACAATTACAAGTTCTCTGCGGTCCTCTATGCATTTTTCAAGAAAATTTCTTTTCCAAGTCAAAGAGAAGTACGACTTAGCCAACCAAAGACCATTAACTGTACCCTTTTTGACGAATTTGTGTTTTAGACAAACTCTAGGAAGAAGAATCTGTAGACACAAGATTGGGAAAGTGGGAGCCGAATTCCAAAGAGGGGTGAGGGAAAAGGAGGGTAAGGGACGGTCGAAGTGAGTGTTAAAGGGTGGGTGGTGCGGTCGAATTTCACACACACTATTTAATCAATCAAATGCTAATAATGTTTGTGATCAAAATTTTGTATAACATTTTTTTTACATCATTATAAAAGGGCTTCTGATCCTAATGCCCTTTAGCCAAATCAATATTCCAATTTTATTTTCAAAATTCAAAAAGATTCACTAGGGCTATGATGCTCATGACTCTTTGTTTACCCCGCCGGATCTATGTCGAACCCTCCGATTTTAGTCTTATTGACAAGCGTCCAAAGAGTCCGTGTACGATTGAATAGGGGACCCACAAATCCAAACATGAAATCAAAATTAAAAAAAAAGTTTGATCTTGACACAAACGTTAAGATAAAATGGTCCACCATCATTTTGTTGCCAAAAATATTCAAATGAAAACATTAGATAGTTGGCAAAAAAATTGCTCACAAAAAAAAAAAAAAGAGCTGAAAAAGAAACTTCAAGTTTTCTAGTTGGTACCACCAAACATGAAACATAGTTTTCAGCGACAGCAACTTAACTGAGGAAAAGCACAGATAGGACAGACAAAGGTTGTCCAAACTTTCAAAAATAACAACACAATCAATAAGAAAAAACACACAAGAGACACATACTCCCTCCGTCCAGCTAGAAGCTTCACCATTTTGAGAATGACACAAAAATTAAGAAAAATGACGAGTAGGAAATGGGTTGTGAGAGGGAAGAAGTGAGTGGATATGACAAGTGAGACCCACAATTTAAATGTGCGAGGGAAAAAAGTTTGTGGATATGACAAATTGGGCCCACAATTTAAGTGTGAAAGGAAAAAATGAGTGGGGTTGACAAATGAGGCTCACATTTATTACCATTTTAGGAAAGGTGAAACTTCTGACGGAACACCCATTTGGGTAAAAGGTGAAACTTCGAGTGGGACGGAGGGAAACAAATGTTACAAATTTCTCTTTTTGAGCATCCCACAAAAAATTTTACTTACCCAAAATGTCAATGGGGCCCAGTTGCCACACTTACAACAAAAATCTCTCTACCCCATTTTCTCTCTCCTACTTTACTATTCATATCCTCCACAATACTAATTTTTTTTCCTTAGTTCCCGAGCATTAAATTTAAGTAACCATTGTTATTGGGAGGAGGGAGTATAAGCCAAAAAGAGCAATAAGAAAATCTAACTACCTTCCAAAGTAAGTATTTATGTTCACTACATCACAAGCTTCTAGAGATTCACGGAAGTGTAACGAACCCATGTGCAGGAACTAGGAAGCTTCCAAAATGCACCTAACCTCATTTTGGATGTTTACCACACTGTTTAGATTCAGTTAACACGGTGTCATTCTGTTTTGTTGGAGACCCATTTTCAAATGAGTTACAGAGTTAGCAATTTCGTTAAAAATCTAACGGTCGTTACTAGGAATGAAAGATTTGTTAGCGAGAATGTTAGTACAATGAAAAAATGATGGAAATAGAGTACGGTGACAGATGTGAACGTAAACCCAAAGCACAGGGTCGAATATTATAGTTTACCCTTCTGAAAACATTGCCTACTTGGAGAGAATTCATGAATATGGTGATGCAGAAAGATGTTATTTTTTCTTTACGAAAACCAATTTCTTTGTGTTGCAATACAGATGGTTAACGTTTAAATGACAACAGAGAGCAATTGAGGTTAAATTGGAGAAAAGCCCCGGGCAAAATGTAACTACTCCTTACTTTCTCTTCTTCCATATGTCCGTCCTTTAACCAAGAAGTTTGAGAATTTTTAACCTCGGAAAGTACAATAAAGTTACTAGGTATAAAGCAATAAGTTCAGTCAAAGCTCTGACCTTACGGTCAATTCACCATTCATCTTAATATTGAATCCCTTCTCGAACCAGCTTCACGTTCTTCACGTAGGCGTTCCCTCTAGAACATACAAATTTTGAAAAATGTGAACAAACATGGCCATACCAGCAGTGCCTAAGAAATACAGAAGATAGATATACATAATTGCATGGAAACAGCAAAGATATTCAATCTGAATTAATACCTCCGTCCCAAAAAGATGGTCTCATTTGATTTTTGACGGACTATACAAGTAAACTTTGACCAAATATTAATGTCAATCTAATCATTTTAGTAAAATTCTAAAATTGGTTATTGAAAAATCATTATGTATCAGAAATAATTTTAAAAATTTCATTGGGATGATTAGATTAACCTCAATGTTTGGTCAAAATTGTTGACCATCAAAAACCAACCAAAAGTTGTTGACCATCAAAAACCATATGAAACTATCTTTTCGGGGGACGAAGGGAGTAGATAACAATTGGGATTCAAAGTTTCTCATATACATCTCCCACGTATTTCCCAAACAGACTGTCAGATTAATTTTAAGAAATAACAGGATGCATTGATTGACTAACAGTAACCGGTGGACGCATAGCTGAAATAAAAACTTCTACCTCCGTCCCAAAATGAATGTCCGATTTTTTTTTCAAATTTGCTCTTGATCAAGAGCAAATTTGAAAAAATAAATTCGGACATTCATTTTGGGATGGAAGGAGTATATATGAGTGAGTTCTGAATAACATTCTCTGTATTTTTCAGTGACTTATACTCCCTCCGTCCGGAATTGATCTTCCTACTTTTTTGATTGTCGATACGAAGGTTTTTTAAGCAATAAATTTAGGTTAATTTAATTATCTTAATGAACATCTAAAATTTTTATTGATAGTATTTATAATGGTGTATCAATAACAAATTTAAATTTTTTATTACAATAACTAAATTAACCTAAATTTTTTGCTCAATATATCTTCGTATCAGCAATAAGAAAATCTAGGAAAATCATTTCGGGACATAGGAGTAACATTTTGAATATCTAAAACAAGCAAGCCAATTGAAATCACCTTAAAACTAGGCGAAATGACTAGAGGAACTGATTAGGTAACTCCTTTTCCAAAACAAGGCCTAACTCTACTATGTGAAGCGGTAATTTTCATTGCTCTCTCCACTTCCTCTCTACCTCTCACCCTCTCACCCTCTCAACCTCAAGAATCTCTTATCTTCCTATAATCTATGTCCTCTAGCATCATGACTATGCTGGATTTCAAACCGGAAGTTCTTGTCTTGACTGAAGCCTACAACCAGAGGCAGAAATACTAAGGAGGGGAGGGGTCAACTGATCCCCTGACTTTATCAATAATTCACTTTGCCCCAATAGTTTTGGAGAAAAATCAGATCAACCCTCTCAAAACTTGCACTTTATCCCCTCTCATTTTCTAACATACCCCTCAAATTTTCCAAGACTGCATCCGAGCTAACTTATTAATAATACATAACTAAGTTTTCTGACAAAAGACTGAACCACCCCTTCATTATAACTTGATTGGTAAATTACTCAACACCTTTGTCTAGACTGATCACTCACTCAAGGCATGACTCTAAGCTATTGTAGTGAAGTGAAATTCTTTCAAGTTTCTATATTTTGGCCTCAAGGGATAGTGGGAAGGGATCAAACTTGAGCCCTGACACTTTGTAAATCCCCAACTGTATGGACTTGCAACTGAAGAAGTTAATTTGCATGAATAAGAGGTATTCTCAGGATTTTTTTTTTATTACTTTTTTTTTTAAACTTAATGAGGTATTGGAAAGATATCAAAATAAATAAAATAATTGGCTTTCTATCCTGGTTTCATGAAGATACTTTAAGAGCTCTCCTACCCCTAAAGTGTTTCCCCAAGAAACTCCCAAGCCACTTCATCATAAACGCTGAAGCCCTATGCAGATCCCTAACTGTTTTTGCTTCCTAAACTAGCCCAATTTCCATCGCCTATTCTCTTCTTAGGGTATTTCTTACCCTTCAATAACACATTATTTGCGCACGAATTTTATTTTTGTCATCAAGTGATAAAAGATTTGTGCAAGCAAACATATAAAATATGTTATGACTGGCTCATCCATAATAGGGGTTTCTCTTGTTCCATTAAGTGCCCTCCACACAAGTGTCTTATGGCCACGGAAATTGGTTTCAAGGTTCTACCAGTTACATGTTTTAGAAAGCATCTATTGAACTAATGTATTTGTGATGCCAAATTTCCCATTTTCATAGTTACCAAATCCACAACTCGAGCCTGAAGTGTTTCCAGAGGGGTAAAATGTTTCTTATCAATCTCTTTCAAAATGATTAGCACTAAAACAATATTACTGACTTTAGTTAGGGTTCAAACAAGGGGAACTGAATTACAAAACTTTTGATCAAGCATCAACCAGGAATTATCACCAACCAATTAATAGATTCTCATTTCTAAAGTCATTACAAAACCATCAAGTTAAATAATCTTATCTTCATAACCCCGACACACACACACATAATTAGAATGAGCCGGGTAGGAAAGACAAAATACATAAATAAAACATACTCCCTCCATTCCAGAAAGATAGGTTCATTTTAATTTTAATGGTCAACGTGATTGAACTTTGACCAAAAAATCATGAAAAATTAATTACCCTCGTGAAATTTCAAAAATTATTATCGATGTACCATTATTAATACTACCAATAATATATACTCCCTCCGTCCCGTTTGAAGTTTCACCTTTTGCCAAAACGGGTGTCCCGTTAAAGGCTTCACCTTTCCTAAAATGGCAAAGAATCTTTACTATTCCACCCACTAATTCTCTCTCCTACATTACTTTTATACTCGCAACACCAATCAACTTTACTATTCCCTCCACTAATTCTCTCTCCTATTTTACTTTTATACTCACAACACTTTCTCCACTAACCTTTTTTCTTAATTTGCATGCATGCTCAAAATGGTGAAGTAATAAATGGGATGGAAGGAGTATAAATTTTAGACAACCTTGAATCAAATTGACTATAAAATCAAAGTGAAACTATCTTTTGTAGGACGAAGGAAGTATGATTTCAACTGAACTTCAACTAGGAACAACTATCAAACAATAAACGTATTCTCATTTCTTACATCATCAAGAAAACCCATCAAGTTAAATGATCATAAATCCCAACCCCCGATAAGCACAATGTAACGACCCGAGCCCAAATACTGGGTCCGCTACATAAGCACCACCACGTGCTGGCCCACTGAGCACAAACAACTAGGTCCACTTAATATACCACATGCCCACCCAAAAGTCCACGAATGTTATTGGTGCTCAACGGTAGTTAGGTGGACACTTATCAAACACAATCGAATCAAACACAATCAAAGCACGTATCTTTCCGATGTGGGATTGGGGGTTTCACACACACAACAACAGGGACCGAATTAGGAATCATAAGGTGGGTAGGAAAGAGAAAGAAATCATACCCTTCTCTCCCAATAAGGATGGAAGCAAACGAAATCGTAAACAGGAGTAATTGTTGACAAAAGAAGAGCATTAAGTCCAGTAAAGAGCAAAAGTGCAGCCATAGGTCGGGTTCTATGAGGCATCTTTCTCTTCCTATGTTGTTGTTTCTGTCTGCAATTACATAATTACACGTTTTTATGACACAAATTCAAAAAAATATGAACAAAACAAGGGCTCAGTAATAGACATTCAAATCAAATCATCAAATCATCAAAACATAGTACAAAATGATGCTAAAAATGGGGAAAGAAAAATTTAATTCAGAGAAAAGTTGAGATGATTGGAAAGAGTGGAGAATACCTTTTTTAGATGAAATGAAGGCCCTGCTTGAGAGTTTAAAAATGGAGAGAAAGGGAAAAAATTCCTTACGTAGCTGTAGCTTGACAAATTTTTTTATTATCCCACTTTTAAGCTCACATATTTTTTATGTACAGAGTTAACACAAACATGGGGATATGTGATTGCTCGTCATTTAAAAGGGGCAAACCAAGAAACATAGTAATAAACAACCGAAACTCCAACTACGGTTTACAAAAATCAACCACATACCTGCAAGCGAACCACAAATTAGTATCCTTTTCCAACTCTTCAGCTTCGAGCTTCAATGGCCCAACAGTAGACCGAGTGACCGGAACTTTTGACGGTCGGCGGCTCAATCTCCTCCCGTATTGACGATCGCCGGTTTCGTCTTTACTTTTGCCGTCTCTGTCATCGAGTAGAAATGGGGAAAGGTGCTAGGGTTTGTTAATTTGGCGATTTAGATCCTAATTTTTCGAGAAGGGGTTCAAAATCAATATACTTCGAGCTCCAATGGTGCAACAGTAATAATGATAAAGATATTGATTTCTTTATAATTATTAATTTATTTATTTTCATTTATGCCAAAATCTTAGAAAAAATCAGTTTTTTTCAGTGTTCTAAAAGGCTCGCCTAGCGCCGCCGCCGCGCTGCGCAGCCCTTTCCAACGCCTAATTCTGCCCGCCAGGCCCCGACTAATCCCGACTAGCTCCGCCAGCCAGCGACTCCGCCGCCTAGCATCCGCCTAGCGCTTTTTAGAACCTTGATTTTTTCCTAAAGTTTAGAAAAAACGAGTTCTGTATGGAAGCGGAATAACGCTCAAAAGAAAAGGCATGCGTCGGAATCTCATGTATCGATTCTTCCGACAGCTATTGCGGTAATCCCTGAATACGAATTGTTCTTCCATTAAACAAATCTAATTAAAAAAGATATGCCATTTCAACGTAGCATTCCACTCAGTCCCATAAGTCGGTTTTTAATTAAGCAAGAACTTGAGATTTGCAGTAAGAACATGGGATTTGGGTTGATGAGTGTAACCCTTCCTTCCCTATTTTTTTAATAGAAATTGAGTACCAGCTAATATATGATCAATTGTTAGTTGGTGTATAAGAGAGTGCAAGTGAGTGTATAACAAAGTGTCAGTAAGTGCGTAATTGATTGTCAATGCATGTTTTGAATGTCAGTGCGTGTGTTTTTAAATGCCAGTGCATTTATTTATGAGTGCCAGTGTTTCACATAATTTTTTTTACTCAGGTTTTCTCTTTTTTATATATAAAATAATAGTGCAAGTGCATGTGTATTTGTTACACTCACACTGGCACTTTTCACACTAGCACTTTGTTACACTCACACTGATATTTTGTTACACTAACACTGGCACATTTTTATCCTATAATGACAATCTTTATACTGTCTTAATAATACATGCATTGATACTTTTCACACTAGCACTTTGGTACACTCACACTGACACTTTGTTACACTATACTGACATTTTTTTACACTGTCACTTAATATACATGCACTGACACTTTTTTATACTAACACTGTCACTTTTTTATACTCACACCAGCACTTTGTTACACTAATACTGACATTTTTTTACACAGTCACTTAATATACATGCACTGGCACTTTTTACACTAACACCGGCACTTTGTTACACTCACACTGGCACTTTGTTACATTAACAATGACACATTTTTAACCTACACCGACACTTTAACCCAACGTGTTCCTGTTCTGGCCTAACTACATACGCTGGTATTGTAAAACAAATGGACTGGCATTTATTATACCTAACCCTGGCTAATCAAAAAGGGCTTTTGTTGACTGTTCTCCGGTTACAATTTTCGACAATCGGACCAAAACAGCAAAATAGGGAAGCAATTTGTTGATTGATTCTTTGTTCAAGATGGGTAAAGAGAGAGAAGAAGGAGGGAGGACAAGAATTGGGAAGGAGGGTAAGGGGGAATTTCTAGAGGAGGGTAAGGGGGAATTTCTAGAGTAAAGATGGGTTGTTATTGAGACCAACGCAAACAACTACTCAGCCTAAGACCAAATCAGATCACCGGCGACTATGGCAACGATGTTGTCTGACTTCGTGAATTGTGGTTGATTTTTACGGATTGTGCCGAACAATTGGCTTGAGAGATTTAGTGGATTGTGGTTGATTTATTGAGTAGTAGCAAGCAAATCGGGGCCGTCAATGTCCTATCATGATCGCTCCTCTTCGCCGGCATGGAGTACGCCCTTTTTAAGAGAGAGACGGAACTGTAGTAGCGGAGGATTTGAGTGCATTGTCAAAACCCATTTTTTTAAGGTGCAGGAAAAACTAGTTTTTATAAGACCAACTCTTCATTTATAATTTTTTAATAATAAAAAATTATGAGTGAAAAAATAGTTTTAAAAAATTACTATTTATCAAAAAATGAGTTATATGCAATGCTCAATTAGCTATTGGAGTTGATCCGTTTGTTAATTTGACATACAATTTTCCTTCATAATGATATTTTCTTAATTCTTGTTGTCACTATGTTTGGGTATATAGATTAGATAAAGTAGTATGGTATGAGCTTTGAGTCCTTTTGCACAAGGAGGATGATGTTTCACTCTTGAAACTGTTAATTGGCTACATAAATGAAGGGAGTGCAATGCTCTTCAACTAGTTTTTTTTTTTTTATAAATGAGGGTATAGAACTCAATTTCTTTTTATTTCCTCTCATTTCATTACAAAACTCGAAAGCATGAGGAGAGAAAATTTTGCTTTTCCTTTCATTTTCTTCCTAACTCGGAAGCACATCGAAAGGAATTTAAATTCACTTCCCTCCCTTTCTTTTATCTCCTTTTCCCTCCTCTCCCCTCACTTTCTTTTCTTTTCATTAAAAACTCGGAAGCGGGCCCGAAGGCGAGGAACGATCGAGGTCTAATTCTTTCTTTCCCGTCGTGATTTTGAAGTCACTGCAAGAACTTCGCTAACTTTTTTACTTTTTTGAGTTGAGAATTGTTATTCACTAGCAACATTACTAAATACCCCCGCAATTACAATTATTACAAATATGTTATCGATTGAAATGACTATATTATCATTTATGTTATACACCCTCAATTGACTTACCTCTTCAAACTACTTCGTGAAATCTTGTCATTTTTTTACTGCATTTGAGTTATTCAGTTGTGAAATAAGTTTCGAAATTAATAGTAAAAGAAGACTTTGGTAGTTAGAAAGATTTGTGGGTTTGGGGAGTTGTGGAGGAGAAGTGGTTGTTGTAAAGGTTGGAAAAGTGATGGTGAATTGACAGTTGAATTGAAGGTGAGATTTTGGAGTTTATGAAGAAAAATTGAAGAAGGCCAACTCATTCCCTAACAAAGGAAGAGTTAGTGAGGCAAGGAAGAGTTAATGAGATTGGAAGGATGAATTTGGTGGAGGGCATTGTTAAAGAAGGTAGTTGACTGGCTTTCATTAGGTTGGGATTTGGACGAGGACATTGAGATGGAGGAATTGAAAAGTGAATTTGATGTTGAGGATTTTCAAATTTAGGAGGGTGATTTGGAGAATTGGAGCGGGCAGTTGATTTCTAGATCTGCGAAGGATGAAGAAAGGGTTGCCGGGGGAATATAAAGAATTGACCGAAGAAGATAAAGTGGCTAGAGAAGATGAGTAGGGCTAGGTTTTGGAAAGAGAGAGAGAGAGAGAGAGAGAGAGAGAGAGAGAGAGAGAGAGAGAGAGAGAGAGAGAGAGGAGGAAAGTGCCGCTTTTAATATTGTCGTGAATTAGCGTGAGTGGGTTTGGGTGGGTGGGTGTGTTTTATTAATTTAGGTGAGTGTATAATAAGAGGTTTAAAAGGGTAAAAAGGGAATATGGGTGATGTGTGTAAGGTTGAGTGTATATTTTTTTTTGGGTGAACTTAGTATTACAGGGGTATTCAATAATGTTGCAGGGATAAATAACAATTCTCATTGTATTTTTATGTACCCTTCTCCTTCCTCTGGGCAAATTGCATTTTGGGCCCCTAAGCTTAAGAAGTGTTCACAATGTTGGCCATATTCTTTTACTATTATCAATTTAGGCCCACACTTGTCATTTTTGTCATGCAAGGGTTTTAAACGAGTTTTGTTAGAAACTCCATTAAATGATCACATGCAAGTCACGTGTCATTTATCGAAGGATATTTTTGAATAAAAACTCTTTTACTGTAGTTTTAATACAAATTGAACGAGAATTAATAGCAAAAATAGAAAATTTTAATATCCCTCATTCTACACGACCTTAACACACACACACACACAACAAACTCTCTCTCCTCAACCTACGTGAACCCCATCTCCTCTCCACCGGTAAACCCTCTGTCCCCTTTCCATCAATCAACCACTCCCTCATCCTCCCCAGATTATTCTCTCTCTCATACTACCTCCGTCCCACCTCAATTGATCTACTTTCCTTTTTGGGACGTCCCACCTCAATTGATCCATTCCTTTAATGGAAAGTTTTCCATATATTTATACCCTTATAAAGTTAACATATTTACAAAAAAATCAATCATTAACTTACTATTCCTCCCACTCATTCTCTCTCCTATTAAATATTTTTAACTTTTACATTCTCTCTCTTATTTCCTACCACACATTTAATTTTTACATTCTCTCTCCTCTAATTTTTACCCACTTTATTCATTTTTTCTTAAAAATCGTGTCCCACCTCAATGGACCAATTGAGGTGGGACGGAGGGAGTATTATTTACATAGCACACACACATTTCTCTTTATCTCTCTCTCTCTCCCTCTCTCGATCACCTCTAATCGACGATGACTCCCCTACCCACCATCCGACCTTCCTCTTCCCTCCAATTTCGACCATCATCCTCCCTTCCAAACACGTCGCGCCTTACTTCTCAGATCTGTTTCTCCTCCCATTATTTGTTTTTTTGAAACCCAATTGCGAATTCTGTTTGTGAGTGTGTGTGTGTGCGCGCGTGCACATTTGGGTGTGTTTGTGTACATATCTAGATGTGTTTATGTAGTGATGGTGGTGGCGTAGGTCGTTGGTGTGGGTGTTTGGTAGCGTCAATGACATCAGAATGGTGGTGTTGGATTGTTGGTGTTGGACGACAGAGATTGGTGGTTACCTGTGGTGATTGGCAGTGGTAGTGGTAAAGGGTGGTGGTGGGTGTTGGTTACGATGATGAGTTTGAGTTTTAAAGAGAAGATGGTTGTTGGTTTGTACGTTAAATTATGTACGATACTTTTTATTTGTGTTTCAGGAGAAGGAAAAAAAATCTTATATTTTAATTAGTTAATCACATCACATATAAATAATTTTTAACATAAACATATACTCCCTTCGTCTCAGTCCAGTGTAAACTTATTTCCCTTTTGATCCGTCCCAGTCCAGTGTAAACTGCCATAAATGGAATGTCCTTTAATATTTTATATTCTCCCTACCCCACCCACTCATTAACTCCACTCATTCTCCATCACACAATTTATTCAACCAACCTACTATTTACTCCACTCATTCTCTCTCTTCATTTTCTACCACACATTTTCATTATCTTAATAATATTTCTTAATTGGTGTGCCATTTTTTTTAGTTTACAGTGGGCTGAGACGGAGGGAGTATAAATTAGTTTTATTTATAATACTAATACACCAATACCAACAAGTGCCTAAATCACATGGTAAATCACATGGTGGTAAAGGGGTACTCTACCTTAATCAATCAGAAGCCTCGAGTTCGAGTCTAGTCTTGGGAATGAAACACAGCTTTAAAACTTTGCAACCGAGTGAGATTTACCACTTGTGATCATATTCGGCTCGAACAAGATTAGTTGAGATTCATGGAAAAAATAAAATAATAACACAATCGTCACTCTAGTATATCAGTATATGCAAATATCATATGACACTCTTAATAGCCATGTTTCTAAAGGTGGCAAAGAAAACCAACAATGTTGCCACTTTATTAGCCTTCCAATTATACTAAATATAAACACTACATCATTTGGTATCCAACCTACTATATCTCTCACCAGTAAAATCTACCATAAAACAGCTACTGCACACATCTAACTATCATTATACAACACCTTGGGTTGCATGGGATGTGGGGTGGGGGGTGGTGGATGGGGAGGGAGGGTGGGGGCGTTGAAGGCAGCCAATCATAGGGAGAGCATTGATTATCCCTTTCTGAAGAGTCATCCTTCAATATTATGATCTGACGTGCAGGAAGCAACTTGTCAGTCCCGTGGCCTAGCAAGCCAGAGAGAACTGAGAGCACGAAGACGTGAGAAATAGTCGTGGATTGCCAGAAGCGCACGTGCTGATTGTCTAGTTGTTAGTATCCGATGTAGTTGCTGCAGCGTTTGGAGCCTCAAATTATCCGCCTGGTCATTTGAGTAAAACTCAGAATCATGATAATATTCACACATTTATTTCCCTTTTCAACATAAGGTACTGAGACAATTTTAGTACTCTGCACATCTCAATAAAAGAGTAATATTTGACTAAACATGCAAGTTAAGAACATGGTTTGAAAAAACTACCGATTCTCTAATCTGCCACTCAAAACATTTGAAGTCAAACTAGGCAGGAATATGAAGGTTAATTTAGTCAATTTACTATCAAAATGTTTCATTGAAGAGAATGTTAACTCTTCAATGGGACGGCACAAAAAGAAGCACATACCTCCTCTATGGGACGGAGGGAGTAGCAAATGAACACAAGTACCCTTACTATCCACCTTATTGTAATCTCTCCATCCCATGAAGATGTTCCCATTTGCCATTTTTGTTAGTCTCAAAAAGATGGTCCCATTTCCAAAATTGTTATGTTAAAATCATTGAATCTCTAAAATTGTCAACCAAGGAAGAAGGAAAGAGGAGAGGATGAGAGCCAACAAAGAGAGAAGAGGGAGTAACGGAGTAATAATTAAACCTCATTAAGGTTGTTGATGGAAATAAACATATGTTTTACAATGTTTGAATAGTCAAATGAGACTATCATTATGGGACGGAGGGAGTATTAATTTGGTATGTAACAATGAGCATACCATCCTTTGATTATTTATCCAAAATACCTGTCTTTTTTGGCATTTGCACAATTCTTACGAAAAACAATTATTATCATGACTTAATAACAAAGTACCAAATTTACCCCTAAATGTGCCTCTTTCCTACATTAATGTCTCACACAATGACAATTAATGAAATTGAACTAGTTTCAATGCACGGGTAAGAGTGACATTTGAATGCTTGTAGCTCGAAAGTGATTTATTTTGGACCAAAATTTTGGTCAAAAAGTGACAACTATTTTGGACAAGAGGAAGTATAACTTTCATTCTATCATAGTGTACATACCATGGAAAGGAATAACAATTCTTTTGTACCAGATGAGAACTTACAGTATTGCACGTATTCATTGGAATATGATAATAGTTAAAAGGCATATTTGCTAACTCTATTCAAAGTAGACACTCATTAAGGGACAAATTTTTGAAAATTGAACACTCGTTTAGGGATGGAGGGAGTAAGTAATTAATCAAATAAAGGTATTTACCTGGTGGAGGAAACTTTCGAGAGTTCCTAGCTTTCCCATTGCCATGGCCATCTGACCCATATAATTTGCTGTACCAGATGGTCCTGAAGAACTAGCAGAGCTACCGGCTAAAGTCTCAGCCAGAGACTGCTGCAAAGCTTCCATCCCTTGTGAAAGTGCATCTTCTGCCTGCTGTGACGTATGCTGTAAGTTGCAAATGCCTGCCATCTGCTGCTCTGTCAGAGGCTCTAACTGATTCGTAAGAAGCTACATTCAAATATATTTTGTCAGGTCAACAAAACAAGATTGGATGAGTATATGTTTAGTGAGATACACGTTGGACTATAAAGAAAAGTCTCTAATTCTCGGCTTTCAATATGGCATTATGAACCCATGTTAGGTCTCAAATCATTCTCAAGTAGGCACTGGCCCACTAGGCACCTAGGCCTACCACAATCCCACCCAAATGCCCATGGATTTGTGGCCGCTTAAATACTCCATCCGTCCTTAATTGAATGTCCAAATTTCATTTTAAGACTCTGAAAATGTGTGCTTTTAGTACATTTTAATGGCAAAGATCCATAAATATTCATGTTATCTACTTTCTAAATATTTAGTTTTACGATAATAAAATGAATAGCGATTTATTTTTGGTAAAAAGACGCTTAGGGACAAAGTTTTTTGCAGTTTTTTTTTTGACAAAAAGACATTTAGGGATCTTCTTTATATGGAGAATAAGCACTTACACGTGATTGAATGTAGCAAATATCATTCTTGAGAGAAATATTACTGACACACTAATCAAGCCAGGTGACAAAACATATCATAATTTGACCAGGTTTATGCAAATTCAAGACAACTGAACAATGCAAAAACAGCATGAAACATTGAAATAAAAGAATGCACTCTCATGATCGAGATAATCTACCTATAGTACGTGCAAGTTGTGACACAGCTTGAATTTAAACCTGTCCGTTATAGCAATTACTCCCTATGTCCCTAAATAGATGTCGAAAAAAGTTTCAAATTTGCCCTTGATCAAGAGCAAATTTAAATTTTTTTCGACATTCATTTAGGGACGGAGGAGTACGATATATAACCTTCGCATCTGCTTTTCAGATAAAACTGCTCTATAGAGAGGGAGAGAGAGAGAGAGAGAGAGAGAGAGAGAGAGAGAGAGAGAGGAATGGGAAATGAGGGGGTCACCTTAAGTAGTTCAGATGAACGAAAGCCACCAATCCACATAAAGCACCTTTCTGCAGGTGTTTTCCACATTCCTGACATGATATGGAACACATCAGCTTTGGCAGCAGTGCCTTTGAGCCTGAAAATATCTTCGAAGTGTGCAATGACATTGTCCACAACAGTTCGAAGTTCAGAGTCACTTGCGTGTGAATTGACTGCTCCTCTAAGCTCGTTTATCAGCCTGTTTTGCTCTTCCGTCCAACGAGCATATTCTACATCAAATGCCAAGGCACCTGCAGAATAATACAAACAACAAAACATGTCGGTCCAAGGTAGAAAAGGATTGAAGAAGTGACATAAAATAATACTCCCACGGTCCCAAGTTGAATGTCCTTTTCTGTCTCAAAATGAATGACATTTTGAATCTTTACCTTCAAATAACTTTGTCCCTATATCATTTTTGTTTCAAATTCTTTTTCATAGTTCATTATATTTTTGCAAAACTAAAGTTTGAAAGTGAATAACAAAATGTTTATGTTTTTTTTCTATTAAAAAAAATCTTTTCAAAATGACCCTTAAATACCAAATGGACATTCATTTTGGGACGGAGGGAGTAGTAAACACAGATAAAGGAAGGAACGCATGGAGAAAAAAGAACAACCAACAAATTAGTCAAAATTTTTTACAATTGTGCCACATTCAAGAAAAGGAGGTCAAATAAAGACCACAACATATTTTGCAGAAAGTAAAAGATGAGGCAACTGTTGGGGACGGAAGTTATTCTCACTTTGAAAAATTAGGTAATGCAATACTATTTATTCCGAGAACAACAATAACAGGAAAAATAAATATCAACAAGAGACAATATTTAACGTGGTTCACCCAACAACAATGGGTTATGTCCACAGACCAATCAACATTTTCCACTACAATATCATGAAATTGGTTGCACTAGAGTTTTAATCATCTCGCAGAGATGACTCAACGCTCACCACAGAGGTATTACAAGGAGGAGGTATTCTCTTCCTTCTCAATAATTTTGAGTACACTTACATAACTCTCTCCTATTACGATTGGAGTGCATCTAAATTCTGCACTTGGTCCCTTTCTCTTTGCTCTGATAATGGATGAATTAACGAAGCCAATCCAACATGATATACCATGTGTTGTGAAAATCACGTTCTTGCGCAGCGGAATAACGGATCAAGCCTTGAGAATGAATAAATAAGATGCAACACACACGAAAAGTAAATCACACACAAAGGAACACACAAGAATGTTAACCCGGTTAGTTGCAACGACAACTACGTCCGGGGGCGCTACCAAGCCAAAATATTCTCACTATAATATTTTCAGATGTTTACAATCACAGCACCCATTTGTTTCTAGGCTACCACATGTATTTATAGGATACAAGAAATCAAATCCTAGCAATAAAAGGATTCCTAACTTAAGAAAGTATTCTTCTTCCTTAACAAGTCTTCCCAAATATTGCTGTCACAAGGAATCCCAAATTCAAGAGGAAATCTGATCAAAATAGGAAACTGAATCACCCGTAATCGTACCAAGCGCGGCCGCCCTCCCTACAAGCGCGTCCGCGCTAATATCCGAAACTCCAGGCTCCTTGCTCGACACTCCAGCCGCGGCCGCTCGGCCCTCAGCCGCGGTCGCGCACATGGTCGAAACCGCCTCGCGAAATTCCTTCATGATTTGACTCCAATCCCAACAATCTCCCACACGGAGACAAACCATCCATGATACCTCGTCTTGAAACAAACAAATCTCGGTTTTCGGTGGCCGGTAACGCGTTGGTAGCGCCCCGGCCTCTTGTCTAGTTATCCAAGTGAATTGAAGCCGAGCAACGCTTCAACATAACCTGTCGGTTCTACCACGCTCCGAGTCTTCATTCCGAATGATCCTCCCTGCATATCCCCGCTCACTTGCGTGCTAACTATCGATCCTGAACAGCGCGAATCCACGTGCCCCACACAATCACAAGCTTGAAACCTTTGTGTGTTCTTTGCAAGCCATCGCATCACCGTTCTAGATCCCGCTCCCATGTTGACCAAATTGGCTCCGCGTCGGCCGACTTCATTACCCAATTTTCTATCAACATACCGTTTAGTGAAATTTCTCCCACTACGGCGATCTCGGCCACCACCATTCATCATTGGGATTCGCCTTCGTTTCCCCCAACGATTCATGTTGCATGTGGTATACAACATATTTTCCACCCCGCCACGAGCCACCAAGCTAGCTCCGCGGTTTATCTTCCATGTCCCACAACCGAAGGTCACCACACAACCCTCCTTATCAAGTTGCCTTATGGAAATCAAGTTCCTCTTCAAATCCGGAATATGTCGCACGTCACGTAGCCGCAAAACAGTCCCATCCGTTGCTTTGACCCGAACTACCCCCTTCCAATGACCTTGACTGGATTATTGTCTCCCAAACGAACAACCCCAAAATCACCCTAATGTACTGCTCCATCCTTTCGCACTAGCGCACGAATGAAACGTCGAGCCCGAATCCAAAACCCACGAATCCGTTGAATCAAGCTCCCACCCAAGATTAATACATCCGCTAACTCCTCTGCAACATTCAATTCCTTCGCTCTGCCTGACCGCTTCGGACAACTTCTCCTAAAGTGCCCCTTCTCCCCACAATCGTAACAAGTAATCACCTTCTTGCCACCCTTACCCTTTTCACCGACGTTCAATACTAGCCCCGATGTCCCTGCCTTACTCTTTCTACGAATTTCTTCGCCAAGAATCACATCAACGACATCCGCAAACTTCAACTTCACTTTTCCTGTTGAAACGTTAACTGCTATCGCAGTCGTATCCCAACTTTCCGGTAAAGAAGAAAGTAAAATCAACGCTAGTACCTCGTCATCAAGAGTAACAGCCACGGAAGACAGTTGGGTCGTAGTAGATTTGAATTCACTTATATGCTTTGTTGCCGACATGCCCTCTACCATCCTTATGTTCAACAGCTTCCTCATCAGATGAGCCTTGTTCGCCGCCGATGGTGCCTCGTACATGCTCGCCAACATCTGTAACATCTCCATGGTAGTCTTCGCCTCCAAAACATTCTTCGCGACATCCTTGGTCAACGTTTGCCTAACAAGCCCTAACGCTTTCCGATCCAAGATTTCGAATTTTGCTTCCTCTATGTCCTCCGGCTTTTCTTTTAATGGTAGATACGCATCCTTGTTCCATGTAACATCCTCGATCTCGTGTCTTCCAAAAATTGAAATCCGTCCCATCAAACTTTTCGATCAACACCTTATTACCATCCTCCAAAGCTCCCAAGAAATCCATGCAAAAGATAACCCAAGCAATGATTCGACAAAACCAAGAGCTCTGATACCGCTTGTTGTGAAAATCACGTTCTTGCTAGCCGAAATAACGGATCGAAGCCTTGAGAATGAATAAATAAGATGCAACACACACGAAAAGTAAATCACACACAAAGGAACACACAAGAATGTTAACCCGGTTCGTTGCAACGACAACTACGTCCGGGGGCGCTACCAAGCCAAAATATTCTCACTATAATATTTTCAGATGTTTACAATCACAAAGACCCCATTTGTTTCTAGGCTACCACATGTATTTATAGGATACAAGAAATCAAATCCTAGCAATAAAAGGATTCCTAACTTAAGAAAGTATTCTTCTTCCTTAACAAGTCTTCCCAAATATTGCTGTCACAAGGAATCCCAAATTCAAGAGGAAATCTGATCAAAATAGGAAACCGAATCGCCCGTAATCGTACCAAGCGCGGCCGCCCTCCTGGCGCGTCCGCGCTAATATCCAAACTCCGGCTCCTTGCTCGACACTCCAGCGCGGCCGCTGGCCCTCAGCGCTGTCGCGCACGTCGAAATCGCTCTGCGAAATTCCTTCATGATTTGACTCCAATCCCAACACCATGGTGTATGTTCTTCGCAGATGATATTGTGCCAATTGATGAGACAAAAGAGGGTGTTGAAAGCAAATTGAAGTTGTGGATACACACTTTGGAATCTCGAGGTTTAACACTGAGCAGAAGGAAAATTGAATATTTGGAAGCAAGGAGGCAGGGGTGATCATATTCGATAGAAAGATTGTTCAAGCTTCTGAGTTTTTTCACTATCTTGGATCTATTATTCAAAAGGATGGAGAATTGGATGGAGATGTGACTCATAGGATTAAAGCAGGTTGGTTGAAGTGGAAGAGTGTTACAAGGTTTCTATGTGATCCCGACATACCCCATAGATTGAAGGGAAAATTTTACCGCACGACAATTAGGCCGACACTACTTTATAGTACTGAATGTTGGGCCGTGAAACAGTGTCACATTTATAAGATAAATGTGGCGAAGATTCATATTCTACGATGGATATGTGGGCATACAAGAAATGATCGATTGAGAAATAAGGTGATCAGGGGTAAAGTAGGGGTTGGACCCATTGAAGATAAAATGACGGAGAATCGTCTAAGATGGTTTGATCATGTGAGACGGATACCGAGTGATGCACCGATTAGGCGTCACCCGGAGAGTGGAGAAGTGAAAATGGCGAGGGGTACGGGAAGACCCAAACAAACTTGGATAAGGGTGATTGAAAACGATATGAGTTTACTTGGATTGAATGAAAATATGGCGTTGAAAAGGCCGGTGTGGAGGGCAACAATTCATGTGGTGACGGAGGTTGACTTTTTTAATTATTATTATTAGTAGTAGTATTAATTATTATTATTATTATTATTATTATTATTATTATTATTATTATTATTATTATTATTATTATTATTTTCCTCATTTTCCTCATTTTCCCTATCTATTATATATTTATTATTTTGTTATCTCTATTTTTTCTCTTCTTTCATTTTCTAAATTTTTTCCCCACCTATTTCTTCTTTTAACTTATTCTTTTCTTACATCTTTTCTTTCACGATGACATATAAGGATTCATGTTATCTGATCCCAAATTATTTTGGGACTAATGCTTTGTTGTTGTTGTTGTTGTTACATAACTCTCTCGATTGCACAAGGGACACCATAAGTAACAATCCACGTAGCCTTTATAAAGGAACAATTGCTAATATAATCCTAACCAACAAGTACAATCCTAATGATAGTCAACTAGGAATTCTCATCCGTATATTATGTTTACCAGGACCCTCATTCCACCGGCTAATCACATAAAACGTAATCTCATTTATAACAGCGCGCCAAAACCCAACACTAATCTCATTCTCAAAAAGGATGCCTTCATTTTCCAATCTATTCCCCTTACTATCGCTTGATGTAGATGTGTTGGTTCATATGTAGATCTCAATTATATTTATTTTATTTTGTATTTCTTCTCCTTTTGGTTGCAAAAATGTTGTTTATCCAAACTCAAGGCTTCACAACCATCTAATCAGGATTTAATTTAAAGCAAGGGTTTTATTCAAAGATTTCATAATAAAGCTGTTTCACTGGAGGAATATAATTTACAACCTTTTGCTGCAAACCAGCGGCCTAAGGCTTCTGTTCCATGGATTGGTATGGAGTTTCAGTTGGGTATTTTGGATTCAACCATTGAGTTTGAGCTTTCAAAGAAGTATGAAATAATAACACGGGATCTTTATACATAACTGCTCTTAAGCTACAAATGTGATTAGATGAGTAACATAACCACCGCTACTAAGCTACAATTGGGATTAGAAACTGTTTTCCATGGGCACATTTGATTAGTGATGGGTAATTGATCAGGAGATGATCCTTTACTTGAATGTTCAATGAAAGGGAAAAAAATCATAAACCCCAACACTATGAGGTTTCCACCGAACCTGGAACACGACAAGAGCACGAGGGTTCTTCAACTACTTAAACTAATTGCCAAGCCCAACAAGTTTACTCCCAAACAATTACTCCCTCGGTCTCGGAATAAATGTAGCACTTTTTGTATGTTAGAACGAAAGAACTTTGAGCAATAATTATTGATACACCATTATAAATACTATCAATAACAAATTTTAAATTTTCATTAGGATAGTTAAATTAACCTAAAATTATTGCTCAAAGTTCCTTTGTACTAACATACAAAAAAGTTTGACATTTATTCTGAGACAAAGGGAGTATCTACTAGTGAGTGCAAGGGCTGGAAGGTAGTGAATTTTTTCCTTGAACCTGAATTCTTGGGGCCTCATCCAAAACACGTGTTAGTAGTTTTATGCGTGTGTTAGTCCAAAGTAATGATCTAGTCTAGATCTTTACTTTCTTTGTGCTCATGAGAAAACTCTAAAGTAGCTCTAAATAAAACAAAGCTTGACATATGATACATCAAACAAGCATCACTATGATATCAGAGATAACTCGACTCAGGGGCAACAGAGCAGCCGTTAACTCGGACCACAATATTTTAAGCTATGATGCTCGGACTATTTGGCTTACCTCGCCAGACCCTTGTCAACAAGATTAAAATAGGAGTGTCCGACACGGGCACGGCGGGGTACCAAAGAGTCCTATCATCATAGATTTTAAGCATCTTTAGAGAATGCACACTTAACAATTAACACCCATTAACCCAAATTGAAAGAAAACGGTGCTTTAAGGGAGTATAATGTACCATTCCCACCATTTACTTGAGATTGATCTCCAGAGCTTGAATTTAAGCCACCCTACATTAAGATAATGAACTTCAACATACAATCACACACATATGATGTCTATATAGTAGAGAAACACAAAGTTGTGATAAATCGTAAAAGTTAAACTAAACCTGCTGGCGAGCTCGTTGCAACTCCTGCTCAAGTTGGGTCAGCTTCAGCCGACTATTCTCTAGCTGTTGCACATATGCCTACACAGTGAACCAGAAAAGAACCGATTAGCTTGAATTGAAGGTTTAATGTTTACCATTCCCCGATCATTTCTTAACATTTTTTCATTTTACAGACACTAGATGAAGAAATCACACTTTAAAAGTGAATCATATAAAACCTACTTTCTTCCTTAATCGGCTTTTCCTGGCAGCCTCACGATTTTGAGCTAGCCGTCGCAGTGTCTACCAAGAAATGAGATTGGGACAATAATTTAGAAAAATGAAACTAAAATCAGCAAATTAGGAAAGAACAAAAAAATTAATAATTAATAATAAAATTCACAACTCTTGTTGGCATAACCTTTTGGTCAGAAGACTTTTCTTTTGATCTATCACTTGAATCAGAAGCCACAATAGCACTGGATGGATCCATATCAAACTGCACATGGAATAAGCAAACCTCACTTAGCAACTAGAATGTGATAACAACCACTCTTCTCAAAAGTGAACAGATTCGTACTTTAAACACAACTCAAGTATGAAGACGTTGTATAATCAAAGCATCCTAAACTGAAATGGGTAAGTGTAAAAAACTATTTAGGGAGTAGTATGATTAAATACAATACCCTATGATTTCTGTCACTGGGATCCATGTCTCCGGAGGTATCAGTTCTCGGACTTGTATCTGCCATATTGGCTTCTACCCAATTATTACGATGAGCAGTAGATATAGATGCTAGATTTTCTTGAGGTCCTTTCTGTAACTGCAACATCTGAAACCCAAAAATTGCAGTAGATGTACTTCAGTGGAGGCACAGAATAACTAAATATCCAGAACTCAACAAAAACACCTAATTACCTTATCGAATGCCCCAAATTGGTGATCAGGAGGGAGTGTTTGATTGGCCAAATTTATGGGGTTGAACACTACATAGCAAAAATACCTCAGTCAAAGATAAAAAGCATGAATCATAAGAACAGGTTTTATTTTTTTCTCAGAATGAGTCACATCGAGTTTTCCATCATTTCCGATGGAGCCAAAGACTCACTATTTTATGGCTTGGGAACATGATGGAATAAAGCAAAATGACTCACTATACTGTCTACGCTTCTTTGTTATGAAGCATCGGTCAGTCCATGCAATTTTCGACGTAATTTTTATATGGGTCATCCGAAAACAACCTCTCTGTGCTTTAATACAAGGGCAAGGTTGGGTACATCTGTCCCCTACCCCACTTCAGGTGGGAGCCTTTGCGACACTGGGGTAATGTTGTTGTATGAGTCACGTCGAGGAGGGAGAGAGAGAGATAGAGGGAGGTAGGGAGAAAGAGAGAGAGAGAGAGACTAAAACTATAAAACATGTTCACTATGTCATTACCTGGTAAAGCAAAAAAGGGCCATGCCGCCCATAAAATAAATCCAAAGAACAAGAACCTTATAATTAAGAGAGTGAGAATATCACATTATAAAAGTGAGTAGCATCGATAGAATTATTTTCACGACGAGAAATTTATCCAGATTTACACCATATATGATGAAGAGTGAACAGAGTTAGTTGAATGGACAAGTGACGCTGGACTTAACTAATGCTTATCAACACATAATAATGAAGGTAATAATTTTCCATCATACTTTTATGAGAAGCAGATAAGGTAATTGAAGTACTCAAGATATGATTGAACCAAGAACTGGTCATAAAGTATTATTTCAACAGTTATTACTCAACACTCGTGGCTCTTACTAAAGGGTGCATGAGGTCTGTCTACCAAGCATAGCAGCCATTAATTAAAGATAGTGTATAAAAACATAAAAACTTTAGCACTTCTATAAGAACAATTATTTTTTTTTTTTTTCTCCTCCAGAAGAGTAGTAATAGACACCCACCAATTTAGTTAGTACGCCCACATTAATTTGTTCACCTACAAATCAAATTTATTTGAGACCAAATTTTGTAATTACACCCAGTTAGTTTCCAATTGAAACCCTATTACAATTTAAATCCACTTCAAACACAATCCCACCCACCACCAATGCATTCATAACAAAAACCCTTTGACACCTTTCCCAAATTTCTTTTTCTCTTCTAAGCTCTAAGCTGTAACTATCCCCAAATTTCATTAGATGGGGCATCAGGTTCTAAGTTGGGGACAACATCGTGTAAGGGTCGTCCAAAGCGTTGAATAACGAATTATCGTTGTCGAAGGAGGCGGTGGATTTGGATTCTTATATTCCATTGGAGATCAATAGAATGAAACGAATGGATTTGCTTTCTTTATACCAAACCACTGAAATTGTGGAGTACCTAAAGTGTCGCTGGGACAATTTGAAGTAGGACAAGACCATGTCGTAATTGGCTTGGAAGTCTAATAATTGTTGGAGGAATTGCTAGTTGGACTGATTAGGGCTTTTGTTTGGTTCTAATTTTGATTTTTTATGTGATTTGAAACGAGGTAGATTCAGAGGGTCTGGACTTATAGACGGGTTGGTGGTGGTTTGGGCATGGAGGGAAATCATATCTTGGGTGGGTGTCCGATCAAACTTAAAAATAGTAATAAGGATTAAATTGTCTTTTTCTTAAATGGCATTATTGCAATAAAAATTAGGTGGGCATTCTTACTAAATCGGTGGAAGTGTATATCAACGCTCCCTCCAGAATCCTCAGTAATAGAAAAACAGAACATCATTTGAAAGATTGGTGAAGTGGTTTAACACGCTCAGAGAATACAAGAAGCACTGGCTTTTGCTAATCAATTATATCATGCTTAGACAATGCTTATACCCCATGTAGGTGATTGGAGACCAGATACACAAAAGCTATGTGCAAGTTAACTGTAAAGTGTAAATTAAAGAACAAGCACCTACTTCTATTAGCATTAGAAGTGTCTCCTACACGAAATGCCGGAGACTGCTCAGATGCCCCAATATTTGAAACTCGAGAAGAATGGGCGGTGTTCCTCTCTGTACCACTGTAAAGACGTAGAGTTGATCAGAACCACAAATGGTTAATGTTCTTCATGCCCAAAATCATGTGAATTTATCTTGCTGGCCACAGTAATTTTCAAAGTATTGCTCTTGAAAAAACTAATATAGAGTTAAAGCTAGCTATGCATGCTGTAGTAGAGAAGAGACATGCAAGCAGACATAATATGAAACAACAAATAAACCTTTGATGCTACCCTTCAGACATTACTCCTTCTGTCCCATAAAGATGTTCCCATCTGACATTTAAAACAATTTAGTGATATTTTTTTCCATTACTATCGCCTAATGAACATAAGAGTCACACAAAGGACAACTAACTTTAGCCCATCATCCACTTCCATTTCAATCAAATTTGGAAATTTACCTATTTTAACCATTCAAATTCAGAAATGGGAGTTTGTTTTTGGGACAAAAAAAAATGGAAAGTGGGAGCATCTTTATAGGACTGAGGGAGTATATTATGTTGTTGACCAAGACTCAAAGTTCTGTATTCACAGCACAGAGTTGTACAACACCCCTACCCATTTTCAATTCATTTGTTTATAGAGTGACCATCGAGGTGGCAAACAGTCATGCCGTCCATAATAGTCCCTCCTTTCGGTTCAAGAGTCCATGCATTTGAAGTATTCAATAACTACGAAATGCATTAGTATCCTTGGGGTTGGTGATAATTACAAAATTGCTAGAACTGACCAGATGCTTTTATCATATGGAGGGTAAACTTGAAGGTTATGTAGATTTCTGAAAGAGGACTCTTTTAGTGGGATCCCCAATAATATAATAATGGACACTTCACATGGAACGGAGGACGTTATTGGCTTGAAAACTTAAATCACACGATACAGGTATCAAAAGGTAATAAAGAGACTCACACTAATGACCACAGTTTCCCCCAACTGAAATTATATTAGCAGCTTTGCACTTTTAACAACGGAAGGAAATGCCGATTAAGAAAAGAAAGAGAATTACCATCATTCCATATTACATCTTTTTTCTTTTCTTTTATAGTTCTTCTAGTCAACCATAAATTGAATGCGCAATATATTTTCCGAAAACAGTGTATCAACAGCAGTCAAATTTGTAAGGAATTCACGAATTTCACTGGTACAAATACCATATTCCAGCATATACTTGCATAATTATAAGGGTATAGGGTGAAATAGAAAGAAAATACATATGCATATTTGACTAAAATTGTTTGAAAGTCAACTTTCTCAAATTTACTTCCGAGTGAAAATGGAGGGGTACAAAATGGACACATATTTGGGGATGATGGGAGCAATACATAATCAGACCGTCCATCATAATTGATATTTATCTCATCACTGATAATTCATTTCCGTGAATCGAAGGCATGACATAATAAATATTTCAGACCAAATCAGACCAAAACCAATTTCCATAAACAATTGGGTGAATTTTCTGAACTATGAAATAAGGGAAGATTGGAAATTACTTGGAGTTGGAAATAGGTATCAGAGAAACAAAGCTTGGCATCCTTCCAGTATTACTTAAATCAGCTTCTGCACCACCAACCTTCAATCTTTTGCTACCCATAAATAACCATCTTCACATAATCATATGCACCACCTTAAAATCCCAGAAACAAAAAACACGATGCAAACACCTTCCTGATAGTCAAACTATAGTCAACACTCAATCACTTCTTAATCCCCCAAAATTTTGATTTTCTAACAATCAAAGAACAACAGAAACCCCAAACCCCAACTTTCCCACAAATCAAAAGCAGAAAGACAAACATTTTCTATCAAACAAAAATCACCATAAACAACAAACCATGATCTTAGATAAAACCTAAACCCTCAAATTATGTAATTAATCACTTTAGCTCCAAAAATCCATTTACAAAACTCTATGTATGAACCCAAAACAAATCAAAACTCAATATTTACCTGAAAAAAAGATGATTTTGAAGAATCAGCAACTACCCAGAAGCTAAAATTAATTGAAACACCCAAAGTAGACTTGAAGTTTGAAGCTTTGAGAGGCGAAATTGAATCTTGTTGACTTGTGGGTTTTGTTAAATACATAAAATCTGAGTCATTTTCTGTATTATTTTAATGCAAGTGCAAAATATTTTTCTCTCTCTTGAGTCCAAGGCTACTACTGTTTGAAATTGAAAATACTAACAGAACAGAACCCACATACTCCCTCCGTCCCGCTACAACTCGCATGTTTACACGCGAATTAAGAAGAAAACTAGTAGAGTAAGTGTTGTGAGTATGAAAATTGAGGTTGAAAAGAGAAAGTGGGATAGAAAAAAGTGAATTGATTGATGTTGTGAGTAGAAAAGTAAAATAAAAGAGAAAATTAATGGGTTAAATAGTAAAATTATTTGCCATTTTAAAAAATGTACAATTTATAATTGA
Organism: Adenophora triphylla var. japonica; assembly: GCA_022495995.1. Taxonomy (NCBI): domain Eukaryota; kingdom Viridiplantae; phylum Streptophyta; class Magnoliopsida; order Asterales; family Campanulaceae; genus Adenophora; species Adenophora triphylla. The sequence goes on from JAFEMH010003867.1 coordinate 122,025, forward strand.
ACATTCAATGATAAAAGTGAACAACTTGTAACTGGACGAAATGAGTACATGTTAGAGCTCTTGTTTTATTATCCGGGAAAGAGGGTGGAAAGAGAGAGAGGGAGGAGAGAGAGAGAGGTGGCCGTGACGTCCAGACCGCTCCAAGCTAAAAGTTTTAGTCCAAACGTCATTTTCTTTGAAAACTTTTGTCAATTTCTAAAGCCACCGCCAGTTCATTCTCACACTTTCTTTTTCTTGCAATACTAAAGTTACAAATCTATTTTTGGGAAATGATAAGTTAGGATTTAAAATTTAGGGAATTTCGTCAATTTAAATGGATTACATTTAAATGGATTAATGAAGGTTTTGGGTGGAGGAGATGGAGATAAGTTGGAGAGAAGAGAGAATGGGGTTGGTCAGGCCGACCCTTAGTAAAGTAAAGGCCAGGCTCAGGCTCCCTAAATTTGTTTATTTTTGGGGGTCCCAAAATTTAGGGATTTCGCGATAATATGTCGGAAGTGAGGGGCCTCATTGTAAAAAAAAAAAAAATTAATTATACCCTTGAAAAAATACACAAAACCCCCATCAAAATATATAAAAAAATCCACCTATATAATGTTCTTAAATTGCAAAAATCAGTACTCAGCAACACATTTACACACCTCACCCCTCCTGGTCCGATTCGCCCGCAATTCGCCGCTTGAAGACGCCGCATGAAGGTCACGGGCTCACGGTGACGGCGTCGGTCACGGAGCACAGGAAAGCCTTCGCGACGATCACTCCTTCTCCTGCAGGTAATTCTCTCTGGGGTTTGATTTATCGTCGTCCTCGCTCCTTCTCCTGCATCTCTCTAGGATTTGATTTCGCGATCGTCTTCCAATTCGCTACATTTTTCTGTAATTAATCGATGCTTTGTTATCTGTTTGATTTTGATTGCGAAGAAAAATTATGGAACAGTGATTTATCCTGATGCTTGATCGAAGTTTTTTATATTTTGGTGTTACTGTGTGTTTATGTGTAGGTACAATTTTTGTGAATTTTAGTTTTATGTCAAGTTCCATATTGGTGTTACTGTGTGTTTAGGGTAAAATTAAATTTATTGAATGTGTTCTTGGGTTTGGTTTGGATTACATAGATGATTTATTTTTATTTTTGATTTGTTTGCTTAATTTATTAGGCATGATGATGATTTAGGATATTGAACCCCCTAATTATATTTTGAATTATTATAGGTAGACAAAATGTCATCACGAAAGTATCTTTGTGGAAATGAAAAAAAAGAAGAAGAGGCAAAAACAAGAACAATTAACGCAAGCTTTAAGTGGTTCTCTTAACAAATATTTTACTTCTAGTAAGTTGGGTGAAAGTGAAAGTATTCCCGTTGAAAATTTGGTGTGCGAAGAAGCGGTCAATGATAATCCTACTGATCCTGTTAATATTGTTGATCATGGGGAAGGTCCGAAAAGAGAAGGGACTGATAGTGACATTCCTCCAGCTCAAGAAGACCATGGAGAACCTTTAGACATTTATGATCCAAATAATTGAAAGTCAATTGATCATAATCTCATAGACTTGTTGGTGAAAAAAGGGCCAATAAGAGTTGAAATGGAAGAATCTGAATATCCGAGGGATGATTCAGATAAGAAGCGACATTTTTCAAATGTTCATTATACTCGCCGCTTGCCGAATGGAGAGAAACAAGATAGAAAATGGCTTGTGTGTTCAAAATCTTCGGATAAATTGTTTTGCTTTTGTTGTAAGCTTTTCAAGGATAAAGTGGGAGATTCTCATTTAACTAATATCGGGTTTAGAGATTGGCACAATGTTGGAAACAGACTCAAACAACATGATTCAAACAATGAACATATAATTTGCATGCAAAAATGGATTGAATTGGAGACGAGACTGAGGGGTAATCAGACAATTGATAATAGTGTGCAAGAACAAATTATGAGAGAAAAAACACAATCAACAAATTTTCATACGAGTGATGGCTGTTGTTAAAAGTCTTGCAAAAAATAATTTGGCATTTAGGGGAAATAAGGAAAAGGTTTATGAGGAGGGTAATGGAAATTTCTTGAGTATGATTGAAATGATTGCAGAGTTTGATCATGTAATGCAAGAGCACTTACGGCATTTTCAAAACAAGGAAATTCAATATCACTACCTTAGCCACAAAATTCAAAATGAATTGATTCAGTTGTTTGCTGATGAGGTGAAAAGTGCAATAATTGAAAAGATAAAAAAGGCAAAATACTTCTCAGTTATACTTGATTGTACACCTGATGTAAGTCATGAGGAACAAATGTCTTTAGTCATTCGTTGTGTAAATGACACTGATTTCCCCGTTAAAGTTGCAGAGTATTTTTTAGAATTTATAAAAGTTGATGATACAACGGGAATGGGGCTCTTTTCAGAACTTGAAAATGCTTTATCTCTTTTGGGATTGAACATTGAAGACATATGAGGGCAGGGTTATGATAATGGTGCTAATATGAAAGGGCATCGTAAAGGTGTACAAAGTAGATTGCTTAGCATCAATCCTAGAGCATTTTACATACCTTGTGGTTGTCATAGTTTGAATCTTGCATTGTGTGATATGGCAAACTCATCTCCTAAGGCTAGAAGTTATTTTGGTGTGGTTCAACGCCTTTATACACTTTTCTCATCTTCAACAAAGCGGTGGGATATATTGAAAAGGCATGTGAATGGTCTTACACTTAAACCTTTGTCTCAAACTCGTTGGGAGAGCCACATTAAAAGTGTTAAACCAATCAAATATAATGCCTTGAAAATTAGGGAGGCTTTTGTTTGATTTAGCAAGTTCTAATGAAGATTCCAAGACATCTAGTGAAGCAGAATCATTAGCCGTACATGAAGTTGGGAGCTTTGAGTTCTTGGTTAGCACGATGATTTGGTACGAAGTTTTGTGCGTTGTCAACATTGTGAGTAAGACTTTTCAAAGTGTGAACATGCATATTGATGTTGCGATAGATCAGTTGAAGGGCCTTTTGCTCGCTTTCATGAATACAGAGAGCATGGTTTCAATGATGCTTTAAAAGAAGCAGAAGAACTTGCTGGAGAAATGGATATTGAGCCGGTTTTTCGTGAGAAAAGGCAGATCCATAGAAAAAGACGTTTTGATGAGGCTTCAAGTGAAGAGGCCAGGTTTTCTCCACAAGAGAGTTTCAGATTAGAGTACTTCTTGTATATTGTTGATAAAGCTCTCACCTCACTTGATGAAAGATTCAAGCAATTTCGTTAGTATGAAAGAAATTTTGGCTTCTTGTTTGATTTGAAGAAATGCACAGGTGATACAAGTTTGAAAAGTTCTTGCAAAAATCTTTCAAATATTTTGACACATACCTGACAAGTTGATGTGGATGAGGATGACTTTTTTAAGAAGTTGCAGCTTCTTAAACATATTTTACCTACAGAATTAGGAGGACCTATCCAAGTATTGAATTATTTGAAACAGAATAACGGTTGTTTTCCAAACACGGAAATTGCTTATCGAATTCTGTTGACTATTCCGGTTACAGTTGCATCAGGGGAAAGAAGTTTTTCGAAGTTGAAGTTGATAAAGAACTATCTTCGAAGCACAATGTCTCAAGAACGTTTGAATGGGTTAGCTATGATATCTATTGAGAAGAACATAGTTGAAAAAGTTGATTATTCTACTTTGATTACTGATTTTGCTTCTAAATGTGCTAGAAGAGTGACGTTTATGTAATACTTAATTTGTAATATGTCGTATGTTATGCCCATGATTTTGTTAAACATATTTTGTTAAAAAGTTGAGTATTAATCTGTTTGCTTGTTAATTATATATCTATAAATACTTTGTTGTGCAAACTGAAATTATTGTTATCAGAACAGTGAAGGCCCCATTTAAGTTACTGGCCTAGGGCCCCGAATATCACAGGGCCGGCCCTGGGGTTGGTGGAGGGATCGGCTAAGGGGGAAGAAAAGGGGAGGTTGTGAGAGATAATAGATGTTAATTAATTAATTCAAACAATAATATAAGATTATAGATTTAATAATATTTTTTGTTCAAAAAAAGTTTCAATATTATTTGTTTGAGAAAATTATAGAATTAATAATTTTCTTAAAGAAATCATAAATTTAATTGTTTTTGTCAAATCTTAAAGAAATAATTAGAGTGATTTCTTTTATGAAAATAATAACTTTAAATATTATAAAAATTAGGATTTTATTGGTATAGGAATTAAGGGTAAATTGAGAATTTCAATCCTAAATAACCCCCGTTATGTCTCACATGCAAGACACATTGATGATTTAACAATTTTTTTTAACATTTTCTTCAAAAAATCTCGAACTGATTAACATTGGTAACTTTGAATCCTAATTTGACAAAATTGAAACATCAGACCCCGATTGACACATCCCCCCTAAACTTTGGACCCTAATTTGTCGTTTGCCCTTTTATTTTTGGGAAATGATAAATTAGCATTCAAAGGTTAGGTTAGCGAGTATGTGTCGATCGAAATCTAATGTTTAAATTTTCCAATTTAGTGTTCAAAGTTAACAATATTAGTAGTTACAGCTTTTCTTTTCTTATTACAAAATTGAGAAAAAATTGTTAAGTCATTACGGGCCCGTTTGATTTAGCTTATTGATATGTGCTGATGACTTATGACTTTTGACTGATAACTTATGACCGATGACTTATGACTGATGAGCTGATGAATAATGTTGTTTGATTTAGTTTTTTGAAGTACTGATGAGATGCCATAAGTAAGTATGACTGTTTGATTAATAAGCTGAAAAAGTGCTAAGTGAAATTATAAAGACTAAAATAATAATAATAATAATAATAATAATAATAATAATAATAATAATAATAATAATAATAATAATAATAATAATAATAATAATTATTATTATTATTATTATTATTATTATATTATTATTATTATTATTATTATTATTATTATTATTATTTTATTGTTTTATTATTTTATTTTTTATTTATTTTAATTATTATTATTATTTTATTATTTAAGTATTATTATTATTATTATTTTATTTTTATTGTGATTATTATTTTATTATATTTTTTATAATAATTATTATTATTCATTATTATTATTATTATTATTATTATTATTATTATTATTATTATTATTATTACTTTTTGTTTTTATTTCTATTATTAATAAGGTTACTGTTTATCCGTGTTTTTACTGTTCATACGTGTTTTTTGATTCAGCACTTGGCTTAATGCTTATGACTTATAAGAGAAATTGTGTTTTAATTGGCTTGTACATGACTTATGACCTATTTTACCCAAAATAAAATCAAATGGTTCAAAAATAACTTATGGAGAGTCATAAGTCAAACAATTTGGAATAAGTCTAATCAAACAGGGCCTACAAGTATTGCATATGCGAAACTTATAAAGTTAGTTTGATATTTTCATATGGATACAACCACAAAATAATTTCTTTTATTAATTCAATCCTAATTTGTTAAAATTGTAACATTAGACCCTAATTCGAGTCTACCCCCTAGTTTAAGATACCAATTTGAAAATGCTACCTAATTTTGGACCATATTTTGTCATTTTTTCAAAAAAAAATTGAACAGTATAAACCGAGATATGAACATGGGCTTGTCAGGGTCAGGCCCAAGTGGATTGGGCTATAAACATAATCCATCTCAAGTTACGACATGGGCTTCCTCGCCTCTATATCTCGGCATCAACTAGGCCGACCAAGGCTCAACAAGCAAGTATAAACGAAGCCCAACCTAAAGGGCCGAGGAGACCTCCCTCGTAGACCGAGACCGTCTCCCTTGAGGACGAGGTGCCTCCCTCGGCCTTGATGTTGACACGACGGGTGCCACTTATTTCTCATTCCTTCCACGGCTCATCATGGACCGAGATGGCCATGTATAACGAGGAGAGGAATATTTGCATCTCGGCATACCAGCGTATGACGAGATAAGGAATTTCTGTATCTCGGCTTTTCGGTAGAGCAGTCCTTGCAATCCTATTCAAACAAGGACTAAGCAGTTACAATCTTATCAGAATTGTAACCACCTCCTATATCAATTCAAGTCAAATAAGGACTCTCCAACAGATATAATCCTCCTAGGATTATATCTTATCTCTTTACAATCCAAGTTCAACATGGATTCTATCAATCCATCCCTATAAATATAAGCCATTATTTTCATATTCTGGTACGTTAATTCTTTGACTCAAAACTCTGTTAAATTATTTTCTCTCTCTACAAACCGTGAACTTACTCTCATGCCGGAGGGCCTTCGCCGGTGAAGCCCAAACTTAGTTTACGTTTTCTGTCTTATTTTCAGGCTAAGGAAATCGCCGAAGTACAACCTATCGCTTGGATTTGGGCTGATTCGACTTTTTGGCATCATCAGTTTGGTTCCGTTGCCGGGAAGCGATTCAAACGCCCATTGTTTGGCCTGGAAAAACCGCTCGCCTGTAGCCCTTTTTTCGCCCGAACAATTCTTAGTTTGTCCGAAAAAACGTTGCTCTGTTTTTTGATCTATTTTGATTCGGTGGATCTGCAAAATTTCGCCTGAAAAAATCATTTTTGGCCGGAACTTTGGTGTTTTAACAATCGCAATAGGATTCTGTACGTTTGGGGTTCGAAAACCTGTCTTACGTTAGGCCGGAATATTGTGATTTTGGCCGGAAAAGTTGTTATTTCAGACGTTTGCGATTCTGGGCAATTGAGAGTTTTGTTGAACCACAATTCTTGAATTTCAATGGAAGACGGTAGAACAATCAGTGTCACCAACGAGGAGAACCGAGGTCAGGGTGACGAGATCCCTCTCACCAATGAGGTGCTTCCGCCTCCTCCTCCTCCTCCTCCTCCTCTTAACGATGGGATATCACCCCTCGGCATGACTCTCCGCTCTATGGGACAGCCAGCTGCCGGGGAGGCAGGTACCAACCCCCTCATCATGCTCGTCCACGTTGGAAAAGGACGAGCAAGAAGGCGACGAGGAATGCCGACGTTGGACGAGCTGAGAACACCCAGCCCACCGACCGACGTACCTTGTTGCACCAACAGATGGAGACGTTGCAGAGAATTTACGAGACTCAGGCTGCTCTATTGCAATTGGATCCAGACAACTCAATGGTCGAGTTCATCAGACCTTCAAGGTCAGGAGGCAACTCTCGTGGAAGGGATATTCAGGGTGAGAGACGAGATATCCATAGGAGTCCTCCTCGTGGCCGAGATCCTCCTCCCCGTGAGTCTGCTGTACCACCTAAGCAGAACCTCCGAGATGCTCCTCTTCCTCGGCCTAATAATCATGGAAACGAGAATGTGGTGGTGGACCTGAGGAGCCACTTAAATTCAAAAGACCAGGAGGTAGATTCAAAAGACTTAAGAACGAGGCTCAGTCTATCCCGGCGTTTATCCTCTCCTCATCTCAGCGTGGCTCCTCGTCATAACCATCATCCTCGGCATGTATCACCTCGTCGTAATCATCAACGGCGTAATTCTCCTCGTCTCAAGCATGACTCACCTCGGCCTCGTCAATTTGTAAGGTCGAGAAGCCCACATCCATACAGAATGGTCCTTGGCAGATGTGAGGGAGAGCTGAGAAGGGATCAAGTACCTATTAGACGAGGAGAAAACTTTCGTGACAACGAGGAACACAGTAGGGCGAATGGTCACCTCAGAGAAAAGTCCCATCGGAGCACTCATTTCAGTACTGAAAGAGGGATTGATGCCAAGGAACTTTCACTCTTGAAAAAGAGAATTGATGATATGGAGAAGGGGAAGAAGGAAGAGGACGATGATGACAACTGGTCCACTCGTCCCTTCTCTCAGAGAATAACAGATGTACCACCTAATCCTCTTTTCAAGGTCCCGAACTTTGATAAATATAATGGAACAACTGACGCACGGGGCCATGTACAAAGCTTCGAGTCAACTATGGCCCTCCTCACTAAGGCCGATGACATGCTCTGTAAAGCTTTCGCGAGACCTTCTCCGGAACTGCCCTGACCTAGTTTCGTGAGCTAAAAAAGGGTTGCATCGATAGCTGGAGGGGCATGAGGAGGATGTTCCTAGACCACTTTGCCACGGATGGAAGGAGGAAGGAGAGGTTAACTGACCTTGCCAACATTGAGCAAGGGAAAAATGAGACTACTTTGAGCTATTATAACCGATTCCGAACCATGGCGGAGCAAGTGGAAGAAAGCCTCACAGACAGGGAGGTAATTGTTTGTTTCAACTCCGGATTGACATTCAGACCACTCATCTATGAACTCTCTGCCCGAGAGCCAAAGTCCAAAGCAGACTTCTACAATGTGGTGAACGCTATTGCCATGGCGGAAGACAAAAGCAAGAAGAGGTCAGATAAGACAGAATCAAAAGCAGCTGGCACTCGCCATGCTTCCAACGGAAATGGAAATGGTAACGGATCCAAGGGGAAGAATAGAACAAGGGGTTCTGAAAAGCCTGAAATTTTTACCCCTCTTACCAAACCCATCACTGAGATCATGCAACTAGTGAACCTTCCACATCCTCGTTTGCTGAGCGACAAACCAAAGTTTCCTTGTGACCCTTCCAAATTCTGTGATTTCCACAAGGACCATGGTCACACCACTGAAAGGTGCATTGCCCTCAAGCGAATGATCCAAAGGTGGGTCGACGAAGGCAAACTCGACCGCTATGTCATGAAGAAAGATGGCAAGCAGAAACGGAAGGAGGACGAGAGTGAAGATGATGATAAAAGCGAGGACGGGGAACATAGGCCTCCTAGGGCCAAATTGCATGTGATTCGGGAAGAGGTAGTCTCTACCAGAAAGCTAAGGGACCAGATTCACGAACTGAGCAAGGTGTACCACGTTCCTGCTTGGGATCATAAGGCAGAAGAGATCATAAGTTTCTCTCCCAATGAATTGGCGGGGAGCCGTGCCGCCCGTGAGCAACCCTTGGTGATAAAGAGTCGAATTGACAACGTTGAATTCGAGAGAATTCTCATCGACACAGGGGCCTCTCGTGATATTTTATACTATTCAGCCTTCCTGTTGATGGGTTTGAAAGACACCATCCTGGAACCTTATCATGGAAGGCTAGAAGGTTTCACCAACCATAAAGTTGGTGCCAAGGGAACTGTTGACCTGGAGCTGGAAGTTGTCGAATATCCCTTTCAAACCAAGGCTACCATCACTTTCGTAGTTATGGATCTGACAAGTGACTATCATGCAATCCTAGGCATTCCAAGTCAAGCAAAACTTGGGTTGGTCGCCTCCCTTCCTCACTAACGAGTTAAGTTTCCTACTCGTGCTGGAATTGGATACGTGAGGGCGACCGCCAAGGACTTCTTGGAGCATGTCGTGAAGAGCCGAAAAGCATCCAAAACCGTGGAGATAAACACTCCGAAAGATAACATCAAAATCTCTAAGTCCCTGAAAACTACCCATACTAGCTCTAGGATGAGCTACATCCGTGAAGTACTAGATGAGGAACCTCTTGTCCTAGAAACTGCAGATGACCAAGGCATAGTTCCGTCCGTCCCGGAGATAGATCCTGTTCTCGTCAACGGCCAGAACTCGGGGGCCAACCCTGACTTGAGGATAGTTGATCTGCACGACGTTGACGAACTGATGCAAGAGGAAGGCCTCGACGTGAATGACAACGCGGGTAGAAGACTTAGAGAAATCATCATTGAGTCTCTGAAATTTCGAGACGGTCCAGAAATAGAGCCCATGGATGAATTGGAAGAGGTAGTCATCAACCCTGACTACCCCGAGCAGAAAATCAAACTCGGGGGCCAGCTATCCCCGGAAGAGAAGGAAGAAATCATCTCCCTCTTAAAAAACAGTCTTGACGTCTTTGCTTGGAGAGTCGAAGACATAAGGGGGATCAATGAAGAAGTACCCCTCCATCGCCTAGAAGTTGATCCATTGGCAAAAACCATCTCACAAACAAGGATAATTTTTGCAAGGACAAGGAGGAAGCTATCAAGGAAGAGGTGCAAAAGTTACTTAGCACCAGAATCATTCGAGAAGTAAAATACCCCGTTTGGTTGGCCAACGTGGTAATGGTGAAAAAGCAAAATGGGAAGTGGCGAATGTGCATAGACTTCACTGATCTTAACAAAGCCTGTCCTAAAGACAGTTATCCTCTCCCCAGAATTGATAAGTTGGTTGACTCCATAGCTGGACACCGAACTCTCAGTTTCTTAGATGCCTATTCAGGCTATCACCAAATCAAAATGGCGGAAGAGGACATTGAGAAGACGGCCTTCAAAACATCGGGGGGAAACTATTTTTATGTCATGATGCCCTTTGGGCTCAAGAATGCGGGTGCTACATACCAATGCATGGTGAATGAAGTGTTTAGAAAACAAATAGGTCGCAACATGGAGGCCTACATCGATGATATGGTCATCAAGACCAAGGAGGGCAGTCACGCCCCTGACCTGGAGGAAACTATAAGCAATCTCCGAGCTAACAACATGAAGCTAAACCCAAGTAAATGTGTGTTTGGGGTGACGGCTGGAAAGTTCCTAGGCTTCATGGTATCATAAAGGGGAATTGAGGCGAACCCTGAAAAAAATAAAGCACTGATAGACATGAAGGAACCCACCAACATCAAGGAGGTTCAGAGATTGAATGGAAGAATAGCAGCACTTGGAAGATTCATCGCCAAATTCGCCGAAAAATCACTGTCATTCTTCAAGGTATTGAAGGGCACCAAGAGCTTCTCCTGGACTCTCGAATGCTCCGAGGCATTCCTCCGGTTGAAGGAGTACTTGGGTTCCCCTTCCTTGCTTAGCAGTCTGATTACTGGTGAGATGTTGTACATCTTCCTAGCCGCCACAGATCATGCAGTCACAGCTGTTCTTGTACGAAATGATGAAGGAACGCAGAAACCAGGCTACTATGTCTCTAAGGCATTGTCAGATGTGGAAAGCAGATATTTCAATGTGGAAAAGATAGCGTACGCACTAGTTATTGCATCAAGGAAACTACGTGCCTACTTTTCCGCACATCCCATCACCGTGTATACCAATGAACCATTGAAGAAAATTCTACATAAGTTGGATGGCTTCGGACGTCTCCTGAATTGGTCTATCGCTCTTACTGAGTTTGATATCACCTACTAACCAAGGAAGACCCTCCTGGCACAGCCTCTGGTTGACTTTATGGTTGAGACTGCCTTCATGGGTAAACACGTCCCCACCTCCCATAATCATAACACCACGGAGGAAGAAGAGTCTCCCATCGAACTCCCGCCCAACTGTTGGGTCTTATACACGGATGGATCAGCTACAAAGGAGAGAAGCGGAGCTGGAGTTGTACTAGCAAGGCCAGAAGGAGAATACACCATGCAAGACATCATCCGATTCAAGTTCCCTGCCTCCAACAACCAAGCTGAATATGAGGCTCTGATATTTGGTATCGAGTTGGCTTCCTTCTATGGAGAAACTAAAGTAGGGACATTCTGTGACTCCCAACTTGTTGTCAAACAAGTAAAGGGAGAGTTTAACACCCAAAACCCCGTACTTACCAAGTATAGAGACCTGGTCCTAGACATGACGAAGAAGCTGGAGTTCTTCGAGATCAAACAAATAGGCAGGGAAGATAACCAAATCGCGGACGTTCTATCTAAACTAACGACTATGGATGTGTCTGAGTCCAACTCCAATCCATACGTAGTTTTTATTGAAGAACCCGCATATGAAAGACTACAAGTCATGCTCCTAGATGGAGAGGAGAGATGCTGGATCGATGACTATATAGATTACATCGAGAAGAGCTAACTCCCAGAAGATGAAGCACAAGCTAAACTCGTCAAGAAGAGATCACCAAGGTTCGTTGTGATGAATGGAGTCCTCTACCGACGATCCTTCACTAATCCCCTGCTGAGGTGTGTCTATCCCAAGAGAGTTGAGAATCTCTTAGCCAAAGTACATGAAGACGTTTGCAGCGGACACCCGGGGGCCAGAACCTTAGCTGACAAGATCATCTCGCTAGGTTATTATTGGCAAAACCTGAGGGAGGACGCGCAATCCTATGTTAGAAAATGTGATAAATTCCAAAGATACTCTGACATTCCTAGACTCCCAGTGGTTGAGCAAACACTTGTAATACCTACATGGCCATTTGATATGTGGGGGATCGACATCATCGGACCCTTCCCTCCCGCCCGAGGCAATTGCAAGTATGTGATAGTAGCAGTCGATTACTTCTCCAAATGGATAGAAGCGAAAGCATTGGCCAAGATAACGGAAGAGAATGCAATCAACTTCGTCCATGACCACATCTGGTGTCGTTTTGGGCTCCCACACACAATTATTTCAGATCTTGGACTCCAATTCTCTATGTACGAATCATCTTCCTCGGCATAGGGCGATAAAAAAGAAGAAAAAACCTAACAGTCAAGACCGAGGACCCCACCTCGGCCTGATGACTTGCCTAAAGTCAAGACAAGGAAACACCTCGTCATAAAATGACTACAGGCATTTCACGTCCAAAACCTATGTACGAGTCATCTTCCTCGACATAAGGAGACGCAAAAGAAGAAAATACCCCAACAGTCAAGACCGAGGAACCACCCTCAGCCTAATGACTTGAATCATATTTATACCCCATACCCTAAAGTATATGCCTCTATACCCTAAACCTTGTAATATATACCACTCACTAAATACTAAACCCTAAACCCTATATATCCCATACCCTAACCCATACCTTAAACTATATACTATATACCTTATACCATATACCATAAACCATTTATCATATACCTTATACCCTAAATCATTTATCATATATCTTATACCCTAAACCCTATATTACATATCCTAAACTCCATGAATATTCTAAATCATTACCATATATGTAAAGAAATGTTTACTAATATTATTAATAATCGAATATTACATAATAGTAATAATTAAGAGAAAAATATTTAATAATAATAATAATAATAATAATAATAATAATAATAATAATAATAATAATAATAATAATAATAATAATAATCTTTAGAAAATATTAATAATGCTTTTACTTTATCCCAACTCCTAAAGTATTTATCATATTGCTCAAACTGACAAAAAAACAAAAAACCTAAAAATCTTACTCTAGGGCATAGGGAGTAAAAAAATTCTAAAATATTATCTTCTAGTCAATAAAAAATTAATAAAAAAATAAAAATAAATAAAGAATAGTCTGTTCCTCTTTTCTTTTGTATACTTTCATTTGTTTAGCTTTTTCTATCTTTTTTTATATACATTTTTGTAAAAATAATCATTAATAAACAAAGTCTAAAATATTATTTTCTAGTTAATAAAAAATTAATAAAAAATAAAAATAAATAAATAAAGGATAGTCCGTCCCTCTTTTCTTTTATATACATTAAATTATTTTGTTTTTTTCTATCTTTTTTCTATACCTTTTTGTAAAAAAAAATCACTAATAAACAAAGTCTAAAATATTATTTTCTAGTCAATAAAAAATTAAAAGAAGAAAATAAATATAGGGTAATCCGTCCCTCTATTCTTCTATATACTTTCATTTGTTTAGATTTTTTCTATCTTTTTTTATATACCTTTTTGTAAAAAAAAACACTAATAAATAAAGTCTAAAATATTATTTCCTAGTCAATAAAAATATAATAAAAAAATAAAAATAAATAAAGGATAGTTCGTCCCTCTTTTCTTTTATATACTTTAAATTGTTTAATTTTTTCTATCTTTTTTATATACCTTTTTGTAAAAAAATAATAATAATAAACAAAGTCTAAAATATTATTTTTTAGTCAATAAAAAATTAAAAGAAAATAAAAAATAAATATAGGGTAGTTAGTTCCTCTTTTCTTTTATATACTTTCATTTGTTTAGTTTTTTTTTTTTTTTTATCTTTTTATATATAAAACAACTAATTTTCTTATGTATAAGTGATTATATATTTTAAAAAATAGCTTATTAAATACTAAATTTCTTTTTATTATTTTCATATTTTTTCTGATTATTTTTAAATAAATAAAATAGGAAAACCCGTTGTGTGTTGGTCCGTACGGACCAAACGGGCGGGCTTGGACATCCAAATTGGGATGGGCAGGGCCGGGTTTATGCCCGTTTCATCAATCGGGCTGACAGACTTCAACTCGTCCCGCCCGCAGATTGGTTCGTATGGACCGGGTCGGGACGGGCCCGCCCGTTTGTCCATCACCAGTTGGAGAGTTATTTAGTTAAAATTTATCTATTTTTGTTTTTGAAAAAAATAACAACATAAGGTCTAAACTTTGGGGGTCTTTCAAATTGGGGTCCAAACTTAGGGGGTGATTCTAAATTGGGGTTCAAATCTAAGGCTTTTTCAATTTTGGGTTGGAAATGTAGGGTAAATTGGAAATTATTACCCAAATAACGTCAATTAGTCACATGTGCAACACATGTGATGACTTAGCAATTTTTTTTTAACAATTATGTTAAAAAACTCTAAACCCACTAATATTATGAAGTTTGGATCCTAAATTAATAAAATTGAAACATCATACTGGAGATGGCCATTTTGGGTCATGGCCCATGGGCGGCCCGCCCGGTCTGTGGCCTGCCGTCCGTTTGGCCCGCGCCCCTCCAGCCCGTGACCCATTATCCGATTGTCCCGCTTCGTATACGAGATGGGCCTGGACCAAGGAGGTCCCCACAGACTGGTCTTTGATCCGCGGATCAGAAGATCTGTTTGATCTGTGACCCGTTTGACCCGTTGCAATGAGGTTCGCACGGAACTGTTTGTATAAATTAATAAAAAATAAAAATTAAATAAAGGTTAGCCCGTCCCTCTTTTCTTTTATATACTTTCATTTGTTTATTTTTTTAATCTTTTTTTATATACCTTTTTGTAATAAATATCAGTAATAAAAAATTCTAAAATATTATTTCCTAGCCAATAAAAAATTAATACAACAACAACAACAACAAAGCCTTAGTCCCAAAATAATTTGGGGTCGACTAACATGAATCCTCATATGTCAACGTGAAAAAAGGTTGTTGAAAAAAATTATATATAAATAAATAAATAAATAAATAAAATAATAAATAAATAAAATAAATAATAAATAATAATAATAAAAAACATAAATAAATAAAAAAAAATCAACCCCCACATAGATTTTTGCCCTCCACTCCGGCCTCTTCAATACCATACTTTCATCCACTCCAAGTAAACTCATATCATTTTCAATTACTCTAATCCAAGTTTGTTTGGGTCTTTCCCTACCCCTCGCCATTTTATCATTTCTCCACTGATCCGGCCTCCTAACCAGTACATCACTCGGTCTCCTTCTCACATGTCCAAACCACCTTAGACGATTTTCCCTCATTTTATCTTCAATTGGCGCAACTCCTACTTTACCTCAGATCACCTCTTTCCCCAATCGATCCTTTCTTGTATGACCGCACATCCATCGAAGCGTACGCATCTTTGCCACATTCATCTTATGCACGTGACACTGTTTCAAGGCCCAACATTCGGTGCCGTAAAGCAATGCCAGCCTAATTGACGTGCGATAGAATTTTTCCTTTAATCTATTGGGCATGCCGCGATCACATAGAAACCCTGTGGCACTCTTCCACTTCAACCAACTTGCTTTAATCCTATGAGCCACATCTCCATCTAATTCTCCATCCTTTTGGATAATGGATCCAAGATAGCGAAAAAACTCAGAAGCTTGGATAATATTTCCATCAAATGTGACCGCCCCTACCTTCCTACTTCCAACTCTGCTAAACTTACACTCCAAATATTCATTCTTGCTTCTGCTTAATCGAAAACCTCGAGATTCCAAAGTGTGTCTCCACAACTCCAATTTACTTTCGACACCCTCTCTTGTTTCATCAATCAGCACAATATCATCTGCGAACAACATACGCTTTGGTATATCATCTTGAACTGACCTCGTCAATTCGTCCATTATCAAAGCAAAAAGAAAGGGGCTAAGTGCGAAACCTTGATGCACTCCAATCTTCATAGGGAACTCTTCAGTCTTCCCAACACTAGTCTGTACACAAGTACTAACTCCATTATACATGTCCTTGATAATATCAATATATTTCTTTGAAACACCCTTCTTTGCTAATGCCCACCAAAGTACCTCTCTTGGCACTTTATCATACGCCTTCTCCAAATCGATGAAAACCTGAAAGTGTGAAGACATCACACTTAGCCAAGTCAAAAAGGTTGACTTAGTATGAGTTTTGTTACTTTCTTATGTATTTAATTAAGTAAATAGTTTGTATATTATTTTTAATATTACTAACCTACTAACCGAATGTTTTTCTTGTTTTAGTAGTGTTTTGGTCATTTATGTAGGACTCTAATACAAGGATAAGAAAGGCTTGAAGAGATAAGAAGATAAAGGAGATTGTTGATAGTGATCAAGCTCTCCATCAAGCTCATCCTTACCCATTAGCTGAGAACTCCTTGGCTATAAATACAAGTCTCAAGGCAGTTCATTAGATACGGTTTTTATAAAAGAGTGCTGAAGAAAAACAGCCTCCTTAGTGTTTTGTTTAGTGAGAGTTCTTTTGGTTATTTTGTTTTCTCTTAGGATTAATTCTTGTAACCGGTTCATAACTGATTTATTAAGAGAAGTTTTATTGTCTACAGCTATTTGCTGTAGATAAGTATTTAATACTTTGCTTATTTCATTTCCAAGTTTATTATTTCCGCTGCTATTCTCTGTTGTGCTAGTGCTGGTGACATAGCATCAGGACTCACATCAGCTATTTTTGTGTTCCTATGCACTTCCTAGCCGCTCAATTTCTTTCAATTGGTATCAGAGCCACACTCGACTTCACTGAGTGAGATCCGAGAAAGAGTGGTCATTATGAAAGGTCAGTTACACTTACATCAATACCGTCCCCCGATTTTAGATGGATCTAATTATGCCATCCGGAAAGCTAAGATGCGTCTCTTCATCAAAGCAATTGATGAACGAGCATGGCTTAGTATTATTATTCCATGGTCCCCTCCTAAGGTTGAAAGTAAGAGTAAAGTAGAAGAGGGTGAAACCTCCGAAAAAGTGTACAAACTTAAATCTGAGGAAGATTGGACCACTGATGAAGTCACCCATGCTAACTACAATTCCAAGGTCCTTGATGCTATTTCAAGTCATGTGGATGAACACATGTTTAGACTTGTAATAAATCAAAATATAGCAAAGACTGCCTGTGATATTTTGCAAGCCCACTGTGAGGGTGACGATAGTGTCAAAGCTACTAGGTTGAGAATTCTCATGACCAAGTTTGAAAACTTGAGGATGAATGAGACAGAGGACATAAAAAGTTATTCTGCTAAAATGAGAGAAATCTCAAATGAATGCCTCTCCCTAGGTGAGCCTATATCAAATGCTAGATTAGTATGCAGAATGTTAAGAACTGTCACTGATAAATTTAATATTAAAATTGCTGCTATTGAAGAAGCAAATGATACTGCAACCATGGCTTTAGATACTCTTGTGGGTAAACTAACCATGTTTTAGATGAACAATTCTATTCAGCAACAACATAAAGCTGAAAGTGTTGCTCTTGCTTCTGCTCTTTCTAAAGTATCCTCAATACCAAAAGAGATTGAAGAAATCTCAAATGAAATTGATACTTCAAATTTGAAAACTGAAGATGTTGCTCTTTTAACAAAAAAATTTACTTCTTTTCTTAAAAACAAAAGGGACAACAAATTTCCTTCTAAAAAACCAACTACTTTCGATAAACCAAAAGAGGATACAGTGGTTTCAAGAAACCCACTAGTTTTTCTAAAAACAAATCTGAAACTGTTCAATATAGAGCCTGCAAAGGCTTTGGGCATTATGCAAATGAATGTGCAAATACTCTAAAGAAAAAGGGGATGAGCTTATGTGCGACCTTTAGTGACAGTGAGGACGAAGATGAATCGCTAAACTTAGCAATAATGGAAATCTCGCCTCCAAGTCACGAATATCAGTCTGATGTAGCTTCAGATGTTGTCACATCTACCATCACATCTTCTGAATCTGTTATAAACTGTTATAACTCCTCGCTGAATAAGAAAACAGAGAATGAAGAAGAGGATGATGGAAGCTATCAAGAACTTCTTGATGCTTATGCTGAGCTATATGTCGATTGGGAAAAACGTGTAGAAAAAATTGTCGTTTTTGAAAAGGTAACTGAAAAACTCTCTACTGAACTGTCTATGGTGAAAGGTGAACTTAAAGATGTCACCACTGAAAATGACAATAAAAAAGATTCAATAGCTAAGCTTGAAGTCATGCTCACTAAACGTGACATTGAACTTGAGATGACCAAAATCGAACTCACAGAGGCCAAGAAAACTTTTGAAAAAATGAATACTGGAAAGGCAACTCTTGATGAGGTTCTTAATGTTGGTCATTTTTCAAAAACTGTTCTTGACTTTGAATAGAATTTTTTAAAAGAAGGAGAGAGTTCCTCAAAACCTAAGATTTTTAACAAATCTACAACCAAGTAGAAAAGATTTGTGTGCCATTACTGCTTCTTACCAGGACACATAAGACCTTTTTGTTATAAAAGGATTCATGATCTGGGAAAAGATGCTCCTTAGATGAGTGGACGGATGCACTCACATCACCACTCACATTGCCAGAAAATAGGCCGGTTCGTATGGATAGAAAAGAAGAATGAGGAATGCAAGGTAGTTTTTACCTCTCTCAAGAGCAGCATTACAAGCTCATGGTACTTTGATAGCGGGTGCTCAAGGCACATGACAGGTAATGCAGAGTTCCTAACAGATTACACCATTGTCAAAGGTGGAAATGTGAATTATGGGGGAGGAGCACAAGATAAGATTGTAGGTAAAGGTACCTTATGTGTGAATAACATGCCTAAATTAAAAAATGTCTATCATGTAGAAGGTTTGAAAGCTAATCTTATTAGTATAAGCCAACTGTGTGATGACAATTTACATGTCAATTTTGACAAACATGAATGCAAAGTGTTTGATAACACTAATCAATGCCTGTTCACTGGAGTAAGGTCTCAAGATAATTGTTACAAATTTGGTGACAATTTATCCTGCCTTAGCTCCAAAATAAATGAACTTGAACTGTGGCATCAAAAGTTTGGACATGCTAGTTATAGGAAAATGGAAGAATTAGTTAGATTTGATGCTATTAAACACTTGCCCAAACTTGATTTTAAACAATCGAGTGTATGTGGTCCTTGCCAAAAGGGCAAGCAAACCAAAGCCTCTCATCCAAAGGTTGACAAAAATTCCACTTTTGAAATTTTGGAATTAATCCATACTGACCTTATGGGACCTATTGAGGTTGAGAGCTTAGGAAAAAAGAAGTACTCTTTTGTTTGTGTAGATGATTTCTCTAGATATACTTGGGTGCTATATTTGAAAAAAAAATCTGAAGCACTTGAAGTATTTAAAGTTTGATACAAAAAGGTTAAAAAATTGTATGGTAAGAAAGTCATTAAAATTAGGTCCGATCATGAAACTGAATATGAGAACACTTTGTTCTCAAAATTTTGTTACTCCAAAGGAATAACCCATGATTTTTCAGCCCCTAAAACCCCTCAACAGAATGGGGTTACTGAAAGAAAAAATCGTACTTTGCAAGAGATGGCTCGTGTCATGCTTAGTTCTAAAAACATCTCTAAACGATTTTGGGCTGAAGCACTTAATACTGCATGTCACATAGGAAATAGAGTTTACTTAAGAGTTGGATCAACCATGACTCCCTATGAAATCCTCCTTGGTAAAAAACCTACTCTTAAATACTTTCGTGTTTTTGGATGCATATGCTATGTTCCAAATGATAGAGATTATCTATTTAAATTTGATTTCAAAAGTGACAAAGCTGTTTTTCTTGGATATTTCACAAATAGTCGTGCTTATAGAGTTTACAACCTTAGAACTAAAACTGTGATGAAATCAATTAATGTTACCTTTGAGGATACTGCTGACTTGAATCTAAAAAATCTTGAAGATGATGTCTCAGGTTGCATAGAAACAATGCAGGATTCTCATAATCAAACTGAACAGACGCAGCAAAATGGGTTGCAAAAAGACGATGCAGGTACTGATGTGAGCACATCATCACCTACATCAGGACAAACAGAATCTGGTTTAAAATCCGAAAGTTCTGACTGTGAAGGAGAGAATCTGGATAGGACCAGAGACATACCCAGCAGAGTATAAAAGAATCACCCAATTACTCAAGTGGTAGGTGATGTAAACGAGAAAATTAGCACAAGAGAAAAGCCACGGGTTAACTACCGTGAGTTGGCTGGGCTAAGCTGTGTTGAATCACAAGTAAACAAGGTTAGTTCATGTTGTTTTGTCTCTAATATTGAACCTAAGAATATTGTAGAAGCTATGAAAGATGATAATTGAATAGTTGCCATGCAAGAGGAACTAAATCAATTTGATAAAAATGATGTATGGACCTTGGTTCTTAGACCTAAAGGAGGAGATGTAATAGGAACTAAGTGAATTTTCAAGAACAAAACTGATGAAAATGAGAAAATTACCAGAAATAAAGCTAGGCTTGTAGCCCAAGGCTACACCCAAATAGAAGGGATAGACTTTGAAGAAACATTTGCTCCTGTTGCTAGGATAGAATCCATTAGGCTCTTACTTGTCATTGCCTGTTATTTGAACATTATTCTACATCAAATGTATGTAAAGAGTACCTTTTTGAAAAGTGTTCTAAATGAAGAAGCCTATGTTGAGCAACCTAAGGGCTTTATAGATCCCCATTGCCCTGATCATGTCTATAAGTTGAAGAAAGCCTTATATGGCTTAAAACAAGCCCCTAGGGCTTGGTATGGGAAGCTAACTGAGCACCTCATACAAATGGGGTTTAAGAGTGGTGAGGTAGATAAAACCCTATTTATTTTAAAAGAAAATGTAGGGATATTGGTGGCCCAAATTTATGTTGATGACATTGTATTTGGATCTTCATCCAAAGATACGTTAGACTATTTTGTCACAAGTATAACCACCACCTTTGAAATGAGTATGGTTGGTGAGCTAAACTACTTTCTAGGCCTTCAAATAAAACAAAGTAAGGAGAAAATTTTTATTTCTCAAAGTAAATATGCCAAAAACTTGGTTAAGAAATTCTCTCTTGACAATGCCTCTCACCTTAAAACTCCTATGGGATCATCCCAAAAGTTGTGCAAAGATGAGAATGGTGAGGATGCTGATCCCACCTTATATAGAAGTATGATTGGGAGCTTATTATACCTTTCAGCGAGTCGTCCTGACATCATGTTTAGTGTATGCCTGTGTGCTAAATATCAAGCTTACCCAAAAATATTCCACCTCAAAGCTGTAAAAAGAATTATTAGATATGTTGGTGGAACTGTCAATTTAGGGCTAAGCTATACTCGTGAAACCAATACAAATCTGGTAGGATTCAGTGACTCTGATTGGGCAGGCAACACTGATGATAGGAAAAGCACAACTGTAGGTTGTTACTATCTTGGGAACAATTTAGTATCTTGGTATAGTCGAAAACAAAACTGTGTATCCCTATCTACTGTTGAGTCAAAATATGTTGCTGTAGGTAGTTGTTGTTCTCAACTTCTTTGGATGAATCAGATGATTAAGGATTATGGTCTTAAAAGTGATATTCTAACCATTTTTTGTGATAATCTAAGTGCCATAGAAATATCAAAAAATCCTGTTCAACACTCGCGTACTAAACACATTGACATTAGACATCATTTTATTCGTGATCTTGTTGAGCAAAAATCATTAGCATGGAATCGATAAGTACTGACAAACAATTGGCTGATATTTTCACCAAAGCCCTTGATTTTTTTAGAGATTTTCTACTCTAAGGAAGTCTCTGAGTTTGTGTGCCATCTGATGGTGTTATTCCCCGTGTGATCACATCATATCTTACACCTGTATTTTTAATTCTAACAAAAAAATCATCATCAAAAAAAAAAAAATTCATTGCATGATCTATCTCAGTGTGGTCACTTGTTTTACCTTTTTGACTCGTCTCCTCTTTGAATTGTGAATTCTTCTTAAAAGATGTCAACGACTGTTGACTCAAAATTATCCTACTGGATGTCTCTTGGTGGGTGCTTAATCTAAAAAGGTAAACAACTACTCCACTCATGGTATGAAGTCATATCAATGTGATCAAAATGACATCAAGAGAAATTTTGTGTCAAATTAACAAGATCATTCGAAAGAGGGCTATCCATAAAAGTAAAGAAGAGTGAAAGCTATCCATAAAAATATTTCTCTACAAAAAAATTATTTATAAGTGGATGCATTCTAGAGGCCAAGCTAGACAAGATTACAATTCATTGGCTTTCCTAGAGGAGATGCTGTAAGTACCCCAATCTGGATCACCCCCTTTCAAACACACGGGAAACTCCGCAGACTCATCAACGCAGTCTCGGAGACCTCCGGCACTCAAAACCCTCTCAAAACCCTCTCAAACCCCCAACCAAACCAAGGGAGGAGCCTTCCTGGGATAAAAAGGGACAAAAGGACCTTTTGGGAATTTTCAGGAAATCAGAAAAGCAATTAAGGTCCGTACGGACCTCTTTGTTTCAATGATTACTAAATCCCCTTAAAGTCCACAATATTCCCTCAAATCCCGGAAGAAATGATTACCCAAATGCATGGTTGGTCCGTACGGACCTCTTTGCATGCTGAGTTGGTCCGTACGGACCTTCTTGCATGGGGGACATCATCATTCCAGAATATTCTCCATCATTGCATTCCCTCAAATCGAGGAAATCCAAAATTCTGGATAACCAAGAAGGTCTGTACGGACCTCTTTGCTCCGAAATTTTTACTATAAATAGAGGGCTCCCCTCCTCATTTTCACACACCTCCCTCTTCTCTCTTCCTCCCTTAGCCTTCTGGCTCCCCTCTAAGTCCTCTCGAGGCACTCCCGCCCTTTCGGATCCTTCCGAGGCCTTCCGAGCTCCCTTGTGGTGCTCACGAAGCCTCCCGAGCGCTCCCGAGACGCTCCCGCGGCCCCGAGGCACTCTCGAGGTACTCTGAGGCCCCTCGTGGTACTCCGAGGCCTTGCTCGGTCTTTCCACGGTGTCCCGCTCTTTCCGAGTCAAACCGACGATCCCAAACCACGCCGAAACTCCGCCCGAGTGACTCCGCCACCACAACGCACACCGAACCTCCGCCCGAGTGATCCCGACGATCCCCACGCACGCCGAACCTCTCGCCCGAACGCAGCCAAGAACCTCAACTCACGCCGAAACTCGTCCGCGGACAACCGGCATCTCCCGGGCAATCCCGTCCGTACCGAACGCTACTTCGACCTCAAACACTATTCCCCGGCGGAAGACAGACACGAACCAACATTGGTAAGGCTTCCTTCCTACACTATTTCAATACATTTCCATACATAGCATACAATGTAGACATCCGATACGGCATGCATTTTTAAAAGCACACACACACACACACAACATTTAAAGGATATTAGGGGTATCAGAAAGACTCGTTTACGAGGCTACTCGGGTGAGCTCTAATATTCTAATATTCTCTTCCCGAGAAGTCATCTGACCTCCGAACTCAAAATCTCATCACACAAAAACAGTTTAAAATTATCTTTAAACTGATGCCCTTTTTCAATGTTTTGGGCTTAATAAAACGGCGTGGCGACTCTACAAAAATAAAAACGGCGAGACTAAACCGCTCCAACGCGAAAGATGCCAGATGCCGCCGCGAAGCTGCTCGGATCCGGGTAATTTCGGTTAGGCGACTCAGGGACATTTTGTTTTAAAAACTTTTAAACAAAACAAAAGATTTTTAAAGCAATGATGAGGGTCAAACTTTCATTTTACCCCTTCCTTTAACTGTTGTGTGTGTGTGCACGTGCTTCGTTTTTATTTTACAAAAAAAAATAAAAATACAAAAAAAAAAAGCATCAATATACATCTGTGCATACATTTAAAATTCTTCAAAAACTTCCGTTTTACTCAGAAAAAGAATTTTAGAGACCGCACACTACGCGCACCTTCTTGCCTCGGTTACACCGCACTCTACTCACAGCTTCTTTGCCTCGGTTACACCGCACGCTACGCGCACCGTCTGCCTCGGATCTGGCACACTACAACCCTCAACCCGGAGTGGTCTCGGTTGCGGTCAGTTAGGTCTTCCTAGGCCTCTTGGACGCGCACGGGATCATTCCAAACATCCCATCCCTAGCCAAGCGTCAACCCCGCACGTTTGAGTCTTGAGTCACACTCTGTCCCGTACTCGGTTGGTTTTACCGATCCCGTGTCATACGGCTGGATACATATACCATGCCGGCCATTTTTCGAGTCAAGGCTCGGAACTCAAGATCCTCGCGCAAGCAAAGCGATGAAAGGTCATGCTAAAATCTTGACCTGATCTTGATTTCCGGCTACACCTGAGCGATGTTCCGTCCCGATATACATCCATGCTCGCATGACACCATGTCATCACGCCTTTGATACATCGGCCATGACGATATGACCCGGCCCAACGCCTAACGTCACGAGATCCCTTGCGCAAGCAAGGTAAAGAGAGGTCATGCCGAACTCTTGACTCCGATCTTGACTCGGTGGCCGCTCGGTTCACTATTCACATGGCTAACGCATCAAAACGAACATGACAGGCTCGGTCCTTAGGTTCGATTTTCTTTTAGGCCGGTGGAAACCGCTTGCACTATAGGACCCTCGCCCAGGCCGCCCACCCCGGGATGTCGAAATACGGGTGCAAAACGAGGGGCTTATAGCCGCACGGATGGTCTCCATCGACCCAGATCTAGCATAGTTGCGAAAAAGAAGAGCAATCTTTTCCAACCTACCTAGGATTTCGAGAAAATACTGTTTTAAGTAAATTAAAACAACAAAAAAATCAAAAAATAAAAGAAACGAAACTGCATGCCACGTGAGCTTTCCCCTTTTATCCCGTTAGGCCATTCCCGTGTCTAAACCTTGCCCATCACCCCTCCAACTAACAGAGTGGTCGAGAGTACCAGGGAACCCGTCTCCTGATGTCAAAACAGCAGGTCTGCCAGCTCTTCTGTCACCGGGACGGTCAGTCGATTCCCGTGGCCAAGTCGGTGGATAACTTGACGATGAGAACGGGACCTTACCCCCAAGAAATTTCCCAACACTGGAAGAAGTTTGGCGGGTCCTCATGGCTATTGAGAAACGTCAAGGTGAGCAACAAGCTCGGATCGAAGGTGCCATGCACCACTTCGGAACCTTAGCCACCCAACTACCTGGGGCTTCCTAAGCCATGATCAAGCTCCTACAAACCTCTAACGTCTCTCATTGTCTCCCGAAGTCAACCCGTTACCCTCGTACGAGCCATGCGGTTATGACGTAAGACCACAAGACCTTCCGAGGAGGAAAGCCTCGCCCATCCGGCCTCCCGAGGTCCCGTACCACCGCCGAACAACGAACACATCTCGGTGGGACGTCTGCGATTGAAGTGCTTGTGCGGAAATGGAATTCCAGATGCAATGAACGAGGGCCGTCCTCGACGAAAGAAGAAGCTATCTTCTCAACAAAAACCGAAAAAGAGGTATGAATCTGGTGATCCCACAGTCGGAACCCTTGGAGAACCCTCAGAAAGTTTGACTACTATGTCATCTACTCCAAAGAAATCTCCCAGCCTAGTTCTCGCACAGTGGCCACGGCAATGTTTGCTCCATGATCAGTGAACGAGATTCGCACCGCCACCGAAGGCCCGAAGGTCCGGATAATCCAACCCCGTCTTGGGAAGATCTCAAAGCCACTATTGATGCTTCAAGAAAAGCCGTGACAGTGAACGAATTGAAATGCGCGGTCGGCCTTACGCCCGATCAGCTCCTCCCACTCTGAAACGGGAGAGACAAGCAAAACCATAAGTCCAGAGGTGAATGTTCGACACGTTAGGTTAAATTCCGGTGAATCCTCCGCGGACGGACAAAAGGCCGACCATACACGAGCCACGAATTGAAAAGGGGCCCTACGCCAAAGAAGCCGAAACCTTGGACCCAAAGGTTGAAGATCCCGTCTTGACACAGCTCAAGCGCACTCAGCTAACATCTCACTCTGGTCCTTACTCACTTCATCTTACCCGCACAAGCTCAAGTTGGAAGAAAGCCTGCCTGCACCATGGTTCCCATCACAGTGACACCTGATGAAGCAGTTCAGATGATTGGCAACGTCAATTACAGCAATATCATCACCTTCACAGAGCTCGACCTTCCAAAATTTGGGGCTGACCACAACGAGCCTCTCTACATAACAGTTCAACTGGACGAGCGCCGTCTCCCTCGGGTGTTGGTAGATGGGGGATCATCCATGAACGTCCTTCCAGCCAAAATGATGGATTTGCTAGGGATCAAAGCAACTGATCTAAAACCCTCGACTCAGGCAATCAAGGCATACGACTCAACATCCCGCCCAGTCTTGGGAATAGCCACCTTGAACCTTTGGTTTGGAAAACAAATGGTCCCAACGGATTTCCAAGTCATTGACATCCCGATCACATTCACTGCCATTTTGGGGCGCCCTTGGCTACACCAGATCAATGGGGTGGCATCCACTCTCCATCAGTGCGTAAAGTTCGTCCAAGGAACAGATCTTACCATCATCTACGGAGATAGCGTGGTCAACGAAAGGAACGAAACAAACGGCGTCCCGGTCTTAGAAATCAAACCCGACAATGATGGCATGATGCTAACGGGGTTCACCATCGAAAGCCCAAAGGCCCGAGTGTGCCACATAGACACCGCCTTTGATTTGGGACAAGATCCCTCCCCCGATGAAAATGATGAAGCACATGAACTACATCCGGGGCTCGGTTTGGGAAAACGCCATCGTGGCACTCAACAAATCATCAATATCAAAGAACGTAATACCTGCACGACCTGGGATACTCTCCTACTCCCGAACACATTGCGGAGGACAAAGCGAGAGTGCACGAAAACGCTCCACGAGATAACAAAAAGAGGCTTGCACGCAATCTCCGATCTTCGTCCTTACGGCTTCGACATGACCAAGTACTTCACAAGGAAGGCCGGCAACTTGGAAGAAGATCCGAAAAGGGAACAGAGCCGATCGGCGCCAAACAAAGCTGTCCGACAACCATGGACAAGCTCCAGCAGAACACAGCAAGATTCAAAGGCCTCAAGCCAAATCCCGTCCGAAGAGCATTTCTCGACACACCGCCCCTGCCGGGATCCACAACCACCACTATTCACAATGAATTTTGGTTCGGAAAAACCCTCTCTTTGGCGGAAGAATTTGAAAAACTCTCTGTCAACATTCCTGCCTTCAACAAACGGGACGAGTCTGCATTCGAGCTAGTAATGCCCAAGACAAAAGCAAAAGACTCCGCAGACGATGCTTGGGACGAGCCACTGCTCCACTCGCTCTTCAAAGAAGAAATCGAGATGCCAGATCTAATCGATTTTGTTTCTGATAACTCTATGATAGCAATGATCGGGAACGATGACACAAAGCCCTTCAAGCCCCATCTCCTATCAAGCTCATTGCCACTCAATAACTGGTCCACCTTCTCCAGGACTGCCCGGCCAAAAAGGACATGATCGAACAACTTGGTCGACCCCTCGAGTCCTAGAGTCTAGTGTCAAAACTCATCCACGAGTCCATTAGCTTTGAATTTGAATCTCTCGAGTCATCGATGGCCTCGCGCCGGAAGATTACGAACTTCATTGCCAATAATGTATTCCCGTATGCTCTTAATGAATGCTTCGATCTTTCAGTATCCTCTCATTGCATCTTTAACAAGCGATAAATTAACTAACACACAAACAGTTAATAACGATTCACTTGATAAAGAAGCGAGACACATTAAACGAATAATACATTAAGCACATCTTTAAGCATGTTGTCGAAACGAGAGAAAAACCGGGCCCAGTGCCAAGAAGGTTTTAATCACAACGATTTGCAAGATTCTTGAAGAGCCAAAGAGACGCAAGTCCAGACGCCATTTCCAGCCTGAACGGATCTTCCCACACCTCAGAGCGGAAACCACCTTCATGAACAAGGAAGACCCACACACGGGAGGGGGTGAACCAAGAGCATCATGGCCCTAAAACGCCTAGCCTCTCACTTCGTCATCCTCGGGGACATGTTATACAAGAAGCGCTACCACGGGCCACTCCTACGCTGCGTCAGCCAAGAGGAAGCAAGCAAGTTCATGAACGAAGTCCACAATGGGGCTTGCGGTCCCCACATGAACGCCTTGAGCCACGATGCAAATCATTCTCGGGATGGGCTACTCTTGGATCTCCGTAGAGCGGTGCATCCACTTTGTCCGAAGCTGCGACAAGTGCCAACGGTTCTCCAACCTCAATCATCTGCCGCCCCACGATCTCTCTTGCATGACTACACCTTGGCCCTTTGCCACTTGGGAATTGACGTCATCGGGAAAATCGCTCCGCCGGGCGACGACTGGTCGCGAGTTCATCTTAGTAGCCATCGACTACTTCACCAAATGGGTCGAAGCCAAGTCCTACAAGGTACTCACCTCCAAGAAGGTCGCGCATTTCCTCAAGGAAAACATCATATGCCGATACGGCATCCCAAATGAGGTCATATCGGATAACGGCTCACACTTGAAGGGGAATTCGACAGGCTATTTGTTTGAATTCAAGATCACACGTCACAAATCTTCTCCCTACCGGCCACAAACAAACGGCGCCGTGGAAGCGACAAACAAAACCCTCGAACGGATCATCCGAAAAATGACCACCCGAGGACGAGATTGGCCCGAGAAGCTGCACCTTGCACTTTGGGGCTACCGCACATCGCCGTCGAGGCGACCACGGAGAAACCCCATTTGCCACGACGTACGGGATGGAAGCAGTCCTTCCCATCGAGCTAGAAATTCCCTCACTCAGGAGTCTTCTTTGGAAAACGACATCAACGAAGTCGAATGGCTCACAAGCCGACATGGCCAATTGGCTCACGCTAGACGAGCGACGACTAAAGGCCATGGAACACGTCCAGGCCTATCAGCGGGATGGCTAGAGCTTTCGACAAGAAAGTCAAATCCAGAGACATCGGGGAAGGCGACCTTGTACTCAAAGAAAAGCCTCCCACTCGAACCAACCCACTTTGGGAAAATGGGAACCCACATGGATCGGCCCTTTCGTGGTTGAAGATCTTCTCCGGAGGCGCCATGAAGGCGACGGACCTAGACGGCAATCCCTTCATGAATCCGGTCAGCGGAAGCAAACTTCGCAGATACTTCGCCTAAAGAAGAACAGCTGTGCATCTCTTGGCACTCCATGTAGTGTCGAACTACGCAGAACCTGAGCCCTCTAGTCCAGGAACGTAGGCAACCTTAATTGGTCCGGTCTAAAAATACACAAAAAGTCAAAAGTTTGAATGTCAATCAAGACCTCCATCAAGCTACGCACTTTTCAAGAACACGCCCCGGCGGTCACCTTGACCAAGTCAAACGACGGCGGCAACATCAAAGGACATCAGGGTCACTCGGCATCAAACGGCCGGCTCGTGTACGCTTCCCAAGCCAGGGGCTTGTCTTCGCCCTCATGCGCTTCAAAAATATAAATAAAAAAGAGAGCTCGAGCAAGGGCTCACAAAAAAAAAATAAAAAAAAGAGAGCTCGAGCAAGGGCTCACAAAAAAAAAAACAAAAGAAGCTCAAGCAGAAGCTGCGAAAAAGAGGTCAAGAGCCCGACGCCAACAAGCGGCAAGGAAGCTACGAAAAAGACCGTCAGAACGACTTGTCAGGGGAGCATTCAACCTCTCGGCCAAGCACAAAGCCTCGGCAAAGGAGATTGCCGTCATGGCCCAGGCTTCTTCGGTCCGCATGAGCAGAAAAGTCAGATGGACGCCTTGACAAAGTGCACAACGAAGCGAAGGCAAAACAAAAGATCTTGCGTCTCGATAAAGCTTTAAAAGTAAATCACAAATCACTAATCGGTTACAACATTTCTTGATGAGTTCAAGCACGGTCTACTCTCAAGTTCACAACATGCTAAAAGACTGACTTAATACATTTAACTAATAATGTGTTTGCAATGCAATGAATGGATACCTAGGAGGTCAATCCGCGCCATCTGCGCTTGTCCCCTCGCCATTCTTTCCTTTCTTCCCTCGTGCCCGGCGAGTCTTCTTTCGCTTCACGTGAACCAACTCTGCGTCTCTCAGTCCGAGATGCGGGGTCCTCCCAGTAGAGTCAAACAATCCGGTAGCTCTCGGGGCTTCATTCGCCGTGCTTCGGCTCGGATCTCCTCCCTGCGAGTACGTAAAGAGGACCTCTCCCTGTCGGTCGGTCAACTCTAGTCTCGTAGTCAAACAAAGTGTCTCCGTCACATCGAAGGGTCGGACCAGGCTTGAACTCCTAAGGCAATAGCTACTACGGCAACCGGGTCCCGGAATTGCTGCAGCGCTGCTCTCCCGAGACCAACTTGGGAGCCCTTGACATCTTTGCTCATACCGGGCCGGATGCTTGAGTCGTAATACAACGCTTCCCAGACGTCTAAGGAGTACCACGGGAGGGAAAGCGGAATACTTCCATACCCTCGAGAAAATACAAGAAGGCACACGAAGATGCCATACAAAGAGGAACTACTTCCGCGGTAGCAAGGTCATCCCGGTAACAAAGGCTCTGCTTCATCCCAAACCGCCGAGAAACAAGCGACGGAATATAGAAGGAGGACCAAGACAAACTGGAACTCGACAACGTAGGACCGCTTCTGCAAGATCCTCACTGGTCTCAATCCTCCCGGTCTTGCGGAACCCACCGGCGAATACGATGCGTACCAAGCTGTGCCATCCATCTCTCCCGGGCGGGACTGATCCATATCCAACGCAAGAGGTCGCTGAGCAAATGACCACGGGCTAAACGACGTCGGAGCCTCGGACATGGCCTGAAGTCTCTCTCGCAGCCACAAGGTGAGCAAAGCGGGGCTTCCCCCTCTCATAAAACGATCCCCAGTCGCCAGACGGTCGATACCATGAAGAGTCTCCCCCAGCACCACTGGGACAATATCCTCTCCCGGCTCTGCGGTGCCACTACCACATCTAGCAAGCGCCGTCCACAAATGCCGAGGCGGACGAGAAAAGCGTCGCTATCGTGCATGAGGCAAATACATCCCAAGAGACGTCACTCTCGTCATCGACACGTGAATCCGCTCCGGCAGCTCGAAATGTCGATATGACCCGAATCAAGGATCATGCCTGCACTTCTTCCAACGGAGTACGAAGAAAGTCTCGCAAGCTTCACGCTCACGCGCGCCACCAATCAAAGGAAGCGAGATGGCCTCCGCCTCAGGTCCTCCAATCAAAGCCCGAAAATCCTCAAAAGTGGGCACCATTTCCCAAAGCAGTACAAAACCACTGTCCTCAAGAAACCTTGCTCCAAATCGCCCAACACAAGCCAAAGCCATTCCGGCAAACATACACTACCCACAAATGCACTCTCGGCTCACGTGGCATGCCTGAAAATAAAAAAATAATAATAGCAACAATTTCTAGGACAAATCCCGGAATCACAAAAATGACATTACATCTTAAAATAAAATCTTGTTTGCCATGCAAATACATGTGTTTTATTACAGTACCAATAAATGTCTTTGCTAAACAAAAAAAGAGGGATATGAAAGAGGAAAGCAAATGAATACTAATCGGAATCCTCGGCATCATCATCCTCGCGAGGTCCTCCAAAGAAAAGTCGGGCATCCCGGCGAACTCGCCCGTCACATCCTCGTCGTCGGAATACCGAGCACCCGCCTGGAGGCTCCCACGAAAAGTACTCGGAAGGATCAAATCCGGCGAAAGGATCGAAGAAAGAAGGCTCACGAGGAACCCTCGCCACTGTGCGCCATGCGGAGGCATGAAGCGATAAAAGGGCCGCTCCCTCGAAGGCCTGCCGGCTCCCGAAGATGTCCGGCATCCATGCTATGCCGCCCTCAAAGGTCCCTCTGGCTGCGGCTCGCGGCTCGGCTCTAGGCGGAGGAACGTCTGAGAATGCCTCGAAGGCATAGGCTCGTCTGGCCGGCACGCGTCGCGAAGACCGCGAGATATCTTCGACGCCATCTTCTTCGCAAATGACCTCATCGCCACGTAACGGCGAGTCGGCATATCATAGGCTCTCCCGGGACACCGAGCAAAAAGCCAAGGAAACGCTCAGCAATACAGTTACACTCAACAACAAAAAGAGAAAAATGCAGAAAAGATGCCAAGATGGAAAAGAGTAAGCACACTCACCGATCTGTCGGGATCCACTCTGTATGCAAAGAGAGCTCTTTGCTCAGAACGGCAGTGCACCCTCCGCCTCGACCCGTCCCCACGGACATATGTGAAATCCGGCCCCGGCATCGGAACCTGCAGGGGAGCCCGTGGGCCAGCCTCTCTCTCGCCTCGCCGGTACTGCGGCGTCCTCGGCTTCCTCCTCACGAAGGCCCCGTACTCCTCTCCATACAAGATGAACTCCTCGACGCCCACACCGCGAGGTACCTCTCGAAATCGAGCACGTCCGTGTCCGGGAATCAAGCATCCCGAAGGGAGGGTCCCTCGAGCCACGGGAAGCACACAGGCCATGCGCGAAGACCCGCTCCCCGGAGTACATGACATCGCAGGTCAAGCCCGCGGCATCTTCCGCCGCTGTCACCTCGGGAGCCCCCTCAAACTCGTCTCCCTCATACCGAGCCCACGGGAACAAGACGAACCCCTCAGGGCTATCCCTCTCCAGGACGCTCCCCGCACATCCCCGTAGGCGATGGTGAGCTTCCCTGCTGGTCCTCCTCTTCCTCGCCCGTACGAGCCCGGCCCGGATAGCGGAGTACGCGGCAGCGCCCGGGATCTCTATCCCACGGGAAACAACGAAAAACCTCATAAACCACACTGACAAAAAACGAGAAGGCTCGGTGCAAAGAAAACGGAGAAAAGACAAGTTGCTAAATCAAAACGGCAATAAACTCATACCTCCAAAGCGAAGTCAAAACGGCCAACGAATCGCCACGCCCCCTAAACCGGTCCAGGAGAAGTAGAGCTCGGCCGAAGCTTGCCTCGCCCCGACGATGTCACAAACTCTATCCGGTCGGTCAAACTCTCCAAGCAGAGCAAAGGGAGTCTGCGGTCGCGTGGTTCGAGAACAAAGTCTCGGACGGTGCATACCACAAGAAGGAGCGCGCCCATTGCTCCGTATCCTGACCGTACCCGGATGTAGGCCCCAATGCGGCCGTAATCTTCGGCTCACGTCGCTATACAACATGCCCAGGCCCCTGTGAGGACGAGGCTCGAAGCCCAGCGGCTCGGTCGGCCATCATCGAGAGATCATGTCTCTCCACCTCACAGGCCCTCCTTTGAAGGAGAGCCGGTAATAGCGGCAAAATCGGTGGGCGTCACGTCACCTCGCCCGGCTCGGGTGGAAGGTGTGGGTGGTATCCCACCAATACTCGGATAGACCCGGAAGACACTCTTGTTCTTCCTCGTGTCGACACTCCAGCCCGGGTTCTCAACGAACACACCCGGAGCCGAAGCATAAACCGGCCTCAGGGACTCGGCCTACCGTCCACGGAAATATCGGGCATCCATTGCCGCCATAGCTCAACAACAGCCTCGAGCGATCCCCGAGTCTTCATCCTCTTGGCCTTCCCGGCCATAAGCCCCGCATCCTACAGGTAAACACAGCAAAGGTACGTCAATCACAGTACTTAATATAAAGGCACATATAACCCGTCACAAAACACGGCACATATTGCACATAATTTTCACATACATTATACATATAATTTTTCCATGTAACCCGTCACAAAACACGGCACACAATGCACATATACCGTCACAACACACGGCACATGTCGCACATAATTTTCACATATATCATACATATAATTTTTCCCATGCAGTCCGTCACAAAAACACGGCACACACTGTACACATTTTCTCAAAAGAAAAAAAAAGGGGGGGGGGATTAAACCCTACACGACACATTTTCAAAAGAAAATCCGTCCCAACACAGCACATATTGCACATATTTTCCCCACAGAGTCCGTCACCCAAAAACACGGCACGACACATATGCATAACACAAAAAAAAAAAAAAATCCGTCCCTACACGGCACACACTTTCACATATAACCCGTCACAAAACACGGCACGTGTCACATTTTTTCACAAAAATTATCACTACACGATAATTTTTCTCATAATGTACATACATAAATAGCATTAGGTACAAAACACCAAAGCATGCAATTCACTAGATAGGCACTTTATTTTCACAAATAAGAACTAATCTACACATTTCTGCACAAAATACACATACCCACAATTTTTACATGTCCATTTTCAACAATTCATCAAGAATTTCACAAAAAGGCATAAAATAATAACAAAAAATTCAAAAAAAAAAAATGCGAAAAACTAAAACCTAGTTCTAGCATTCAAAAAATTCGAGCAGGGAATCAAAACGGAATGATTTCTTACCTCCCGACGTTCATGGAGCGACGATTGTGCACCTCCGGATTCGGATACAAAACATCCGGGTTCTTCGAAGATGGAACGAACGAAATCCAATTCCTTTGAAGCTCCATCCGTTGCTCGACCACCTCTTGACTGCGTTGACGACGACTCCTTCGAGATCCTTCAGCCATGGCAAGCAATTCAAACAAAAAAATTGTTGATTTTGGTTAACAATGGAGGATTTTCTCTCTTTCTCTCTCTCTGGTTCACGCATGGAAGAAGAAGGAATGGGGAAGGGCTCGGCATTTAAACCTGGTCAAAACACAGGAAGCTGTAAAAAACCAAGATGGTCCGTACGGACCTCTTTGCAACCAGGTTGGTCCGTACGGACCTCTTTGCAAGTGGACGGCCAAATTACTTTCACCGCCCTTATAATCTTTGCCAGGCCGTCACTAAGGCCTTTTCCAAAGAAATCCAAGTGCGAGAATGGTCCACTAACCCTTCAATTGACCACCGGCCGTCGGCGTAAGACCGGTCCTCGCCACTTCAGCGGCAATTCAATCCCCGGCCGTCGGCGTAAGCACCGGTCCTCGCCCACTTCAACGGCAATTCAATCCCCTTGGCCAAGCGTAAGACCGGATCTCGCCACTTCAACGGCAATTCAATCCCCGGCCGTCAGCGTAAGACCGGACCTCGCCCAGCCAACGGCAACTCAATCCCCGGCCATCAACGTAAGACCGGTCCTCGCCCACTTCAACGGCAATTCAATCCCCGGCCATCAACGTAAGACCGGTCCTCGCCCACTTCAACGGCAATTCAACCACCGGCCGTCAGCGTAAGACCAGGACCTCGCCCACTTCAACGGCAATTCAACCACGGCCGTCGGCGTAAGACCGGTCCTCGCCAACTTCAACGGCAATTCAACCACCGGCCATCAAGCGTAAGACCGGACCTCGCCCACTTCAACGGCAATTCAACCACGGCCGTCGGCGTAAGACCGGTCTCGCCCACTTCAACGGCAATTCAACCACCGCCGTCGGCGTAAGACCGGTCCTCGCCAACTTCAACGGCAATTCAACCACCGGCCGTCAGCGTAAGACCGACCTCGCCCACTTCAACGGCAATTCAACCACCGGCCGTCAAAGTAAGACCGGACCTCGCCCACTTCAACGGCAATTCAATCCCCGGCCGTTAAGCGTAAGACCGGACCTCGCCCACTTCAACGGCAATTCAATCCCCGGTAGCGTAAGACCAGGACCTCGCCCACTCCAACGGCAATTCAATCCCCGGCCGTCAACGTAAGACCGGTCCTCGCCCACTTCAACGGCAATTCAATCCCCGGCCATCAACGTAAGACCGGTCCTCGCCCACTTCAACGGCAATTCAACCACCGGCCATCAACGTAAGACCGGTCCTCGCCCACTTCAACGGCAATTCAATCCTCGGCCGTCAGCGTAAGCAGGACCTCGCCCACTTCAACGGCAAATCAACCACACGGCCATCAACGTAAGACCGGTCCTCGCCACTTCAACGGCAATTCAACCAGGCCGTCGGCGTAAGACCGGTCTCGCCACTCAACGGCAATCCAAGACGCCCGACGGCAATTCGAAGGAGCTAACACCTCCCGGCCAAATATCAAGGCACAAGACGCCTCCAAACGCTCAACGACAACTCGGCATTTGGCCCTCAAAGGAGGTCCGAAGTCATCTTCCCAACGAGAAAAGGGCCCCTACAAGGTCACGCATCCCGGCAATTCAAGCACCGGCGGTCGGATGTAAGCCCGAACCGCCCACTTCAACGGCGGCGCAAGCACCGGCCATCAAAGTAAGCCCGAGCTCCTCCCCCAACAAGTCGAAAGGGAAGTCATACGGATCGCATATCCCCAAAGACCGCCATCATCCTTGCCCACTCAACGGCAAAACAAGCACAAGAAGGAGCCAACACCTTCGAGTACAAGTCCCAAGGCACGAAGCGCCTCCAAAACGCCAAATGGTGAAGCAATCACCGACCGTCATCCTTGCCCACTTCAACGGCTCGGCACCGGCAGTCATCGTAAGTCCAACCTTCTACTCAACATGCAAAAAACATAAAGGCATCTACGCCTCTCGAAGCACAAGGCAGCCATGCATCCACAACTGCGGCTAGAAGACGATTCAAAGTCCTCGCGCATTACATCAAACTGCGGCTAGAAGACGATTCAAAGTCCTCGCGCATTACATCAAACTGCGGCTAGAAGACGATTCAAAGTCCTCGCGCATTACATCAAACTGCGGCTAGAAGACGATTCAAAGTCCTCGCGCATAACATCAAATCTGCGGCTAGAAGACGATTGAAAGTCTCGCGCGTAACATCAATCTGCGGCTAGAAGACGATTCAAAGTCCTCGCGCATTACATCAACTGCGGCTAGAAGATGATTCAAAGTCCTCGCGCATAACATCAACCGCCGCCAGAAGACGATTCAAAGTCCTCGGCGTGGCACCAA
Organism: Adenophora triphylla var. japonica; assembly: GCA_022495995.1. Taxonomy (NCBI): domain Eukaryota; kingdom Viridiplantae; phylum Streptophyta; class Magnoliopsida; order Asterales; family Campanulaceae; genus Adenophora; species Adenophora triphylla. Next base: position 158,896 of record JAFEMH010003867.1, read on the forward strand.
CCGGCCGCCGCGAAGACGATTCAAAGTCCTCCGGCGTGGCACCAACCGCCGCAAGACGATTCAAAGTCCTCCGGCGTGGCACCAACCGCCGCCAAGACGATTCAAAGTCCTCCCGGCGTGGCACCAACCGCCGCCCGAAGACGATTCAAAGTCCTCCGGCGTGGCACCCGGCCGCCGCCAGAAGACGATTCAAAGTCCTCCCGCGTGGCACCAAAACCGCCGCCAGAAGACGATTCAAAGTCCTCACGCGTGGCGCAACCACATTCAGAAGACGATTCAAGTCCTCACACAATCCCCAGCCCGGAAGGCTTTAAATCACTCGGTCCGGAAGACCGTATAAACCTCCCACATCACTATCACCGGCCCGGAAGGCCTTAAACCACCCGATTCGGAAAATCGTAAAATTTCCATCCCAGGACACCACCACGTCCTCACAATTGACCTCGGCGGTCACCACATCTTAGGACACCACCACGTCCTTACCACTGACCTCGGCGGTCACACAACACTTCAAGGCACCACCACGCCCACATACACTCACAAATTCACGACCTCTGAACTACGACCAGGCTTGATTCCCGCCAGGGATACGTAGGAATCCTATCACAGGGTCCAGCCATCGACCTATACGGTCACCTAGGACACCACCACGTCCTTCCCCTCGACCTATACGGTCACCCAGGACACCACCACGTCCTCACCACTGACCTCGGCGGTCACACAACACTCCAGGGCACCACCACGCCCGCATTCACAAAACACTCACCCCACACCCGAACTACGACCAGGCTTGATTCCCGCCAGGGATACGTAGGAATCCTATCGCAGGGTCCGGCTATTGACCTAAACGGTCACACAAAAGGACACCACCACGTCCTCACATTGACCCTCACGGTCACTTCCTCTCCCAAAGCCGCGATCCAGTTAGGACCCTTATCTTATCGGCGACCCCACTTCTTTCATAAGTGACGTCGTCGAGGGGCTTCTGTAAGTACCCCAATCTGGATCACCCCCTTTCAAACACACGGGAAACTCCGCAGACTCATCAACGCAGTCTCGGAGACCTCCGACACTCAAAACCCTCTCAAAACCCTCTCAAACCCCCAACCAAACCAAGGGAGGAGCCTTCCTGGGATAAAAAGGGACAAAAGGACCTTTTGGGAATTTTCAGGAAATCAGAAAAGCAATTAAGGTCCGTACGGACCTCTTTGTTTCAATGATTACTAAATCCCCTTAAAGTCCACAATATTCCCTCAAATCCCGGAAGAAATGATTACCCAAATGCATGGTTGGTCCGTACGGACCTCTTTGCATGCTGAGTTGGTCCGTACGGACCTTCTTGCATGGGGGACATCATCATTCCAGAATATTCTCCATCATTGCAGATTCCCTCAAATCGAGGAAATCCAAAATTTGGATAACCAAGAAGGTCCGTACGGACCTCTTTGCTCGAAATTTTTACTATAAATAGAGGGCTCCCCTCCTCATTTTCACACACCTCCCTCTTCTCTCTTCCTCCCTTAGCCTTCGGCTCCCCTCTAAGTCCTCTCGAGGCACTCCCGGCCCCTTTTCGGATCCTTCCGAGGCCTTCCGAGCTCCCTTGTGGTGCTCTGAAGCCTCCCGAGCGCTCCCAAGACGCTCCCGCGCTGCCCGAGGCACTCTCGAGGTACTCTGAGGCCCCTCGTGGTACTCCGAGGCCTTGCTGGTCTTTCCACGGTGTCCGGCTCTTTCCGAGTCAAACCGACGATTCCAAACCACGCCGAAACTGCCCGAGTGACTCCCGCCACCACAACGCACACCGAACCTGCGCCCGAGTGATCCCGACGATCCCCACGCACGCCGAACCTGCGCCCGAACGCAGCCAGCCTCAACTCACGCCGAAACTCGTCCGCGGACAACCGGCATCTCCCGAAGCAATCCGTCCGTGCAGGAACGCTACTTCGACCTCAAACACTATTCCCCGGCGGAAGAGACACGAACCAACATTGGTAAGGCTTCCTTCCTACACTATTTCAATACATTTCCATACATAGCATACAATGTAGACATCCGATACGGACATGCATTTTTAAAAAGCACACACACACACACAACATTTAAAGGATATTAGGGGTATCCGAAAGACTCGTTTTACGAGGCTACTTGGGTGAGCTCTAATATTCTAATATTCTCTTCCCGGGGAGTCATCTGACCTCCGAACTCAAAATCTCATCACACAAAAACAGTTTAAAATTATCTTTAAACTGATGCCCTTTTTCAATGTTTTGGGCTTAATAAAAACGGCGTGGCGACTCTACAAAAACAAAAACGGCGAGACTAAACCGCTCCAACGCGAAAGATGCCAGATGCCGGGGCTGCGAAGCCTGCTCGGATCCGGGTAATTTCAGATGCATCCCCTGATGTAATTACATTCTATGCCACACATATACTGAGATTTATCCTTCACATGTCTGTACATTATGCATCATTTTGTTTAGTCATAAATTTAGGTCAACCTGGTCCTTGGTGAAAATTTTAAACAAATTTTTTTCTCTTTCGAATTAATTTTTGTTAAATAGTTTTATGCTCAACAAAATTTCATAATTTTTGATGTCCATGTGTTTAGGGGGAGTATGGTAGTGTTTTTTTATTTTTCTATGGCCACTACAAGAAAACTGGTCTTTCGTGATTGCTTTTGGCGATGGCAAAAAAATCAGTCACGTTTGAGTATATAAGGAGACGGCCTTTGTGACTGCATTTAGTGCAGTCACAGTAGGCTAGCGTGATGGCTAAGCAGTCACGGATGCCATCACATTATATGTTTTTCCCTCTGACGCCAACAACGTAGTCCGGGCGGGAATGCGAAATTCTAATTTTTATCAAAGGTGATGGCTTTAACAATCGCATTTTATAAAAATATTAAATTAAACAATTTAAAAATTAAAGTTTTAATTATATTTTAAAGGTGACTGCTTTTGCAATCGCGTTATATAAAAAATAAATTAAAAAATTCAATAACACAATTAAAAATCTTTTTTTTTTCAGCATAGCTTCCACAATTCCACGACTGATTAGAAAAACCCTTTTTGTTTTCTTTTCCTCTCACTCTCGTTTCCTCTTCCTCTTCCCTCTCAGCGGCAACGGCGATTCCTCCAGCGGCAACGGCGATTCCTCCAGCGGCGATTCTTCCTCCGGCATTCTTCCTCCGGTGTCAGGTGACTCTCTCTCTCTCTCTCTCTCTCTCGCTCTCTCTCAGGTAACCTCCTAATTTCATTCCAACAGGCCCTAGGCTATTTATGTACTTAAATTTCTATTAATTCTAGCTTAATCGTTGTTGAAACTGTCATATTACAACATTGCAACTACACATTGCTATAGATAGATCTGGGTATTTTGGGATTTGGGTATTTGTTGAATCTGCAAAATGCCGGTGTTTTGATGAAGGCTTAATTGGAGCCTTGTTGGGGAATTTTGATTTGAGCTGCTAAAAATGGAGTCTTTACAAGGAATAATTTTTTCCAAAGTAATTGAGTTTATCCTTATCATCTAAAGAGTCCAAGGATATTAAGGACATTTTTACAAAGGAATTCGGCTGGCCTCAAGGTAACTAGTTTTCTAATTAAACTCCAATTACTCTAAACAGTCCTAGCCTAGTTGTAATTAATCTCATGCCATCACATCACATAAATACACCTAACCCTTTTTTTCCTTTAAACCCTCACCGGATACTATTCACCAACAAAACCCTTTGCAATTCAAAATCTCCCCTCTGTTCTTCCTCTGTTCTTTCTCTGTTTGTCATCAAAAATCAATGGCGTCCCCTTTCCATCCTCCTTCTCCGACAGCCGTTAGCTCACCCCCTCCATCTCCGGCGGCCCAAGTCGAAACCGCCGTCGAACTTTTTGTTGATGCCGAAGCTACTCCGGTCTCCATGTCTCTCCCCGGAGCATCGGACAATTCCATTGATGCAGACAACCCCGGGGATTTGAAGGCTATTGGTGCGGTTGCTGGCTTGGGAAAAGGCCCTAACTGGTCACTCCGTCAAAGGGGATTCTCCCCGAATATGTCTGAGTATACTCCCAAGGTTCGCCCTAACATGGCTGAACCTGATTTCATTGAGGGAGCTGATGAAGACTATGATCCCTCAGCTGACTTAAAGAGAAAGAGGGGCAAAAATGCTGCAAGTGGCTCAGGTAGCTCTTCTGAAAAAATGAAACCTCAGCCTCAACGAATGAAGTATATGGATCTCTCGGTTAACTCTAGTGAGTCTGATGACTCTGCTGATGCTAGGACATTTGAGGTTGTGTCAAGGAAGTCTCAGTCTCTGAAGAAATTGAAGAATTGAAGGAGGCAACTGAAGAGATCATTGAGTCTGCCTCTTAAGCTATGAATGATATTTTTCCCCATGTCATTGTTACTCCGAAGGATCTGCCTCCTAGAGGTATTGCTACACCACCTCTGTCTCCTACCCCTCTACTGTTAATGCTACCACATCCCCAACTCTATCTCCTACTAGGATTCCATCTGTAGCCCCCACTCAATCCTCTCCTGGCAACTGGTATTCTGGTGGATTCCCCTCTTCTTGTGCTTATGAAGAGGATGATGATGCTGATGTTGATGATGAGGATGAGCACATTCCACTTCAAGCTCTCTTGGACCTAATGAAAGGAAAGGAAAAAAAATGAGGAAATCAAAGGCTGAGGCTACTGCCTCCATATCTGCCCAAGCATCTGACATAGGGTCAGATGATGATGAAGCTGAGGACGAAACATTCAATCTGGGTAGAGAAGAGCTTGAAGCTGAAAAAAAGAAGATGTGGCTGAAGATGTGATCACATCAGCCCCCTCACCAAGGAGAGTTAGCCAAAGGAAAGCCATATTCCTCCTCCCATGGCCCCTAAGAATATGATTGCAAATTCTCTCACGAATGGTCTAGATCCTACCTGGCACACCCAGTTTAAATGCACCATGCTCACATCTCTATGTGGTTTTCTGTTCAAGATCTCTACCTTCAATTGAAAGCCTACTTCCAATAAAAATATTGTGATTGTGCCCCATGCAGACCTCATTTACAGAATTTTTACTGGCCAAGAGTTTAATCTTGGAGAGATTATTTTTGGTAGTGTGGTCCAGTTTGCTGAAAAGGAGCTACCTTCTGATCTCCCTTTTCCATGTTTGATAACTGGTTTATGTTTAAGGCAAGGGGTGAAAATTCTCAGCTCAGATCGAATCTGTGAGAAGGTTGAACCATTTGGAATTCAACCTGTGTTAGAGTGTACTAGGCGCACTATAGACCTACCAGTGGTGTTCCCTGATGACCCTGTTATTGATGCTCATGATGCTGATGAGGATGATCCTGTTAATGTCAGTGAAGATGTGCCTACATCTCCGGTACCACCAGTTGACCAAGTTAAGGTGCTCACTGAAGAAATAAAATTCCTGGAAAGGACCATGCTCAATTCGAGGGTACAATTCCAGGAGATGTCAATGAGAAGGAACAAGCTGCTGGCAGCTCGTGAAAGCCTTTCTGGTCAAAAAGGGGGAGCAAGCTCAAGCCATGTATTCCAAGAAATAAGTCAGGACTTCAGGTGGGAGTTACTTGCAGAGACTCAAGCAGAGATAGAAGGAAAGCAGAGCTGGGACAGAAGCTTCAACTGATTGAAGCTCCTTTGTTTTATCGTATGGTTATGGTTTTAAAACAATTTTAATTTCGTGCTTTTTATTAGAAACAATGGTGGTATTTTATTTTGGTTGTTTTGGATATTTTGGACATGGTTTGTTTATGGTTTTAATAGCTAGTTTTTAGGTGGAGCATTCGAGCTCTCCACTTCGTAACATGTGGTTGATAATATTTTAGCTTAATTTGTGTTTAAAATGTGTGGTTGATAATATTTTAGTTTAATTTGTGTTTAAAATATATGTTTGCTTGAGATTTGATTTTTGAACAGAAAGCAACAAAACAGGGGGAGATTGAAAGTGTGATGACATCACACTTAGCTAAGTAAAAAAGGTTGACTTAGTATGAGTTTTGTTACTTTCTTATGTATTTAATTAAGTAAATAGTTTGTACATTATTTTTAATATTACTAACCTATTAACCGAATGTTTATCTTGTTTTAGTAGTGTTTTGGTCATTTATGTAGGACTCTCATACAAGAATAAGAAAGGCTTGAAGAGATAAGAAGATAAAGGAGATTGTTGATAGTGATCAAGCTCTCCATCAAGCTCATCCTTACCCCTTAGCTGAGAACTCCTTGACTATAAATACAAGTCTCAAGGCAGTTCATTAGATACGTTTTTATAAAAGAGTGCTGAAGAAAAACAGCCTCCTTAGTGTTTTGTTTAGTGAGAGTTCTTTTGATTATTTTTTCTTCTCTTAGGATTAATTCTTGTAATCGATTCATAACTGATTTATTAAGAGAAGTTTTATTGTCTACAGTTATTTGCTGTAGATAAGTATTTAATACTTTGCTTATTTCATTTCCAAGTTTATTATTTCTGCTGCTATTCTCTGTTGTGCTAGTGCTGGTGCAATAGCATCAGGACTCACATCAGCTATTTTCGTGTTCCTGTGCACTTCCTAGCCGCTCCATTTCTTTTAAAACCATATGCAAATCTTTCTTTTGATCCCGATATTTATCCATGGTTTGTCTCATAAGATATATTGCCTCCATAGTCGATCTTCCCGGCATAAACCCAAATTGGTTCTCCGAAATATTCACAATTTTTTTTAGCCTTTCTGCAATCACTCTTTCCCAAAGTTTCATAGTATGACTCATTAGTTTGATCCCCCGATAGTTGGCACAATCTTGGACATCACCTTTGTTCTTATACAAAGGGATCATAGTACTCTTCCGCCACTCCAATGTCATTGTGTTAACTCTCCATATCTTGTTAAATAGCGTTGTTAACCAATTTATTCCCCTCTCCCCGAAACATCTCCAAACCTCAATTGGTATGCCATCCGGTCCTACAGCTTTCTTCAATCTCATCTTTTTCATTGCCATTTCCACTTCACTCTTTTGAATTCTTCGCATAAAATCTCGATTAACCATACTCGAAGAGATATTTAAATCTCCAATATCTTGCTCTTAACCGCCATTGAATAATGTATCAAAGCACGAACTCCATCTATCTTTTATCTCTTTATCCCCGACTAGAACTCTTTGTCTACATCCTTCACACATTTAACCATCCCAATATCTCGTGTCCTCTTATCCCTCATACGAGCGAGTCTATAGATGTTCTTTTCCCTTTCTTTTGTATCCAACTTATTATAAAGTTTCTGATTCACCTTTGCTCTTGCGTCTTTTACTGTATTCTTAGCATCTCTTCTAGCTTCCTTATACTTCTCATAGTTCTCGTCGCTCCTACATTTTTCCAATAATTTGTAGCATTCTCGCATGCCCTTTATTGCTTGTTTTACTTGCTCGTTCCACCACGATGTTTCCTTACTTGGTGGCCCATTTCCTCTAGATTCTTCAAGGACTTATTTCGCCACCTCCTTTATGGTATGTACCATCTTAGTCCAAATCGAATCTATATCCATATCCTCCATATTATCCGATCAAATATCGATATCTTTTTTTATATACCTTTTTGTAAAAAATATTAGTGATAAAAAAGTCTAAAATATTATTTCCTATTCAATAAAATATTAATAAAAAATAAAACTTAAATAAAGGGTATTCCGTCCCTCTTTTCTTTTGTATACTTTCATTTGTTTAGTTTTTTTCTTTTTTTATATACCTTTTTGTAATATATATCAGTAATAAAAAAAATCTAAAATATTATTTACTAAGTCAATAAAATATTAATAAAAAATAAAAAATAAATAAATGGTAGTCCATCCCTCTTTTCTTTTATATACTTTCCTGATTTTTTTTTTAAATCTTTTTTTATATTCCTTTTTGTAAAAAAAATCAGTAATAAAAAATTCTAAAATATTATTTCCTTGTCAATAAAATATTAATAAAAATTAAAAAATAAATAAAGGGTAGTCTGTCCCACTTTTCTTTTATATACTTTCATTTGTTTAGTTTTTTTTTTAAATATTTTTTATATACCTTTTTGTAAAAAATATCAGTAATAAAAAGTATAAAATATTATTTTCTAGTCAATAAAAAATAATAAAAAATAAAAATAAATAAAGATAGTGTGTCCCTCTTTTCTTTTATATACTTTAAATTGTTTAATTTTTTTCTATCTTTTTTTTATTTACCTTTTTGTAAAAAATATCAGTAATAAAAAAAGTCTAAAATATTATTACCTAGTCAATAAAAAATTAATAAAAAATAAAAATAAATAAAGGGTAGTCCATCCCTCTTTTATTTTATATACTTTCATTTGTTTAGTTTTTTTTTTTTTTATATTTTTTTATATAACTAGTCAATAAAAAATAAAATAAATAAAATAAAAATAAAGGATATTCTGTCCCTCTTTTCTTTTATATACTTTCATTTGTTTAGTTTTTTTCTATCTTTTTTTATATATAAAGCAACTAATTTTCTTATGTTTATGTGATTTATATTTTAAAAAATAACTTATTAAATACTAAATTACTTTTTATTTTTTCTGATTTTTTTTTTAAAAATAGAAAAAAATAGGAAAATCCGTTTGACCCGTGGATCTTCAGGTCCAGACCAAACGGGCGGGCTTGGGCATCAATTATGGGACGGGTCAAGCCAGATTTAGGCCCGTTTCATTACACGGGCTGACGGGTTTTAACCCGTCTCGCCCGCGGGTTGGTCCGTACAGATCGGGCCGGAACGGGCCAGCCGGTTTGGCCATCACCAATCATACACCAATTGACATACATCCTCTAAACTTTAAATCCTAATTTATCATTTGATTTTGGTTGTTAATTAAAATCATTATATCGTTAATTAAAATTATGGATCTGTCAATCAAAATTTCCAGTCCAACATGCACATGCAGTTAATTTACAAAAATGACAAAATGATTTCCATCAAATCTCAAATTTGATATAAATAAATAAATAAATAAATAAATGTTCTACCAAATAAGCCTATTTTACAAGTAGCTTATTGGCCCATTCATAATATAATCCGAAGCCCAGTTACCTGAGTCCATTTAGCTTGGCCCATCGTGAAATCCAACATGCATCATGTCAAATTGTCCAATGAGTTTTGCCAACCAAGGAATAGGGTTAGGGTTAGGGTTAGCAGTGGCTGATTTAAAATTTTAATGGCGTGGGGGAGGGGGTGGGGGGGGTGGGTCAGATTTTGAGTTAAGGAAAAAAATGGAAAAAGATTTTTTATTTTTTTTTTAAATAATATTTTATAAAAAAAATGGAAAAACGAAAACACATTTAGTTAGACTACCGTCTCGGATCCATTCAACACACGCGCAATTTCTTTTTCTTCGACAAGTCTTGCAATTTGGACTTGAATTCCTTTTGTATTTGCTTTTTTATCTAATCGTGTCAATTTAGACTCGAATTCCTTTTGTATTTGCTTTTTTATCTAATTCAATAGTCTTTTTCATTGCTTTTCGAAATGAAATTCTTTTGTTTTTTAGAAAATAGATATTATTATATCAAGAATACCAGGTTTACATAGCAATTCTCGTATTTAGAATGAGTTTCGACCGTTAACAACGAAATTCAAATTTTTTGATATTTGTTAATACAATATATTATTTGCTTTAAAAAAATAAAATAAAAATGATGGAATCGTCTGCATTAATGCAGACAATCCATTTTACTTAATTGTCAACATATTTTATTTAAAGATAATATCTATAATTTAAATCACTCAATATAGAAGTACTAGCCTAGCCTAAGCCCGTGTCCAAGGTCACGTTTTTTGTTTGTTTGTTTGTTTGTTTGTTTTTTTTTTTTTTTTTTTTTTTTAAAGACAAAATGAAAAAGGGACAAAATAGTAAGGGCAAAATAGAAATTTCGACCGATAAAACTGTTCAAATAACTGTTCATCATGAGCAGATTGCATTTATACTGTAGATTATAGAAGAAAAACATGAAAAAAGGTAACTTTCCTAAACAAAGTTCTGTATTCAAAATAGACAAAAACTCATGTGAGAACATGAATACCCGTCTCATTCATGAGACGGGTCGGATCCATGACCCGCGCCAAGGTGTATCAGCGCTCGCCCAAGTCATTCCATGCCTTGGTCCAGTCCAGCCAACAGCCTTGTGAAAAGTAATAGTTACTATAACATAATGTAATAATTGTATGCATATAAAGTAATAGTTTGTATACATTAAAGTAATACATATATACAGAAAAGTAATATTATTTTTTCCTATATACACGAGACACATCTCGTGTGAGTTCACACGAGATGTGTCTCGTGTGAACTCACACGAGATGTGTCTCGTGTGAACTCACACGAGATGTGTCTCGTGTGAACTCACACGAGATGTGTCCGGGCTTCGGGTCATTCCGACCCGTCTCATCCATGAGACGGATATAGCTGTTCTCATGGGAGATCAGCTCTTCAAAATAATGGACCACACATGTCAACATAGCAGTGAGTAAGGAATCTGGAATCTTTTCTCAAAATATTATATTGCCTTTTTAAAAAAATATATTCCAAAATAACAATCATTTCAAACTATTAAAAAAAATGACCCATTTTTTAAAACTCGCTACTTCATATAGGGATTTTATAATTTTTTTTCGCTTAAACTCGCTACTTCAAATAGCGAGTTTGATTTTCCTTTTTTTATTTTTTTTATTTTACATAAACAATTTCGAGAATTTCGTGAAAATTTTATTAAAACTTGAATTCGATACTGTGAATAGCGAGTTTGCTTGGGATAAAGGATTAACTAATTACAACTGTAATTAGTTTAAATAGAGAAGTAAACTCGCTACTCAAAATAGTGAGTTCACTTAAATACTCGCTACTCACAATAGCGAATTTAGAGAAGCTTGTTTTTTTACTTATAACACACACGCAAAAATCATATAACACACCCAAAATACACGATAGAGAGAGAGAGAGAGAGAGGGAGGCAACGAAGAACAAGAGAGCATAACTCGTGATTTACAGTAACGAGTTCTAATTCGCTAGTGTAATTCCTTGATTTCATACTCCCTCCTATATTTCGAATCAGTTTAGCAATTAATTCAACATAGGATTTTCGAAATTGATTGATTTGGAGATTTTTGAAATGGATTCAATCTAGGGTTTTCGAATTGATTGATTTATGTGTTATTCTTTTTACTTAATTAGTTATTCTTTTTTTCTATGGTATTGTTGGTTAAATTAGTATTTTGTTAGTTTAGTTAGGTTTTTCATTAGTTAAGTTAGATTTTTCGTTAACTCAGTTAGGTTTTTCGTTAGTTCAGTTAGCATTTTTGTTAAATTGAGTTTTAAATTTGATCAATTTTTTGTTTTGTGTTATAGATGAATGTAGAACATCAACATGGAGAGCTTCTTGAGCCGTTTGTCGATCTGGGTCCTTTGCAACGAGATGTTTTGAGATTACAGGATAAGCATCGAACTGAATACATCTGAGCCGGAAGACATGTTCAGAAGTTATCTTTTCGTCGTGGATGCGAGGATCCAGGAGATACTAGCAGTAGTAGGATTTTATGGGGTTTACAAGTTGGGAAAAATCACGTATGATTGGGGTTTACTTACAGCGTTGGTTGAGCGATGGCGTCAGGAAATCCACAGTTTTCACTTTCCTATTGGTGAGATGACCGTTAGTTTAGATGATATGGGTATGTTTTCAGGGTTATCAATTGATGGACTTCCTGTTACTGGTTCTGACACCACGATGTTGCTTCAGGGTTGGTGCAACTTATTTGAGGAGTTATTAGGTGTTAGACCACCCGAGAGTGAGATAGAAGCATGTTTGTTGAAGCTTAAGTGGCTTTCAAGTCAGTTTCCCCATTTTAGTCAGCTTCCAGAATATGCGCGCGACACAGGATTTGGTCAATAGGTATACATGTGCATAAATATTGGCAGCCCTCGGTTCGATTGTGATGCCTGATCGCACTATTAATAAGGTGAAGTTAATGTATCTCCCACTGTTTAGAGATATCGAGATGATACATGGATATAGTTGGGGTAGTGCTGCTTTGACCTTTCTTTATCTGGAAATGTGTAGTGCGACTTTGCCCTACACTAGTAATTGTAGTGGATTTATCTCTATTGTGCAGGTATGATAATTATATTTTTCGATATACGTTTGGTTTTATGTAAGTTTTTAAATTATATTGTATTGATCTTATTTGTTTATAATACAAACAACTTTGGGCATAGGAGAGGTTGTTGCCCACACAACTAATAGTGGTTAGGGGAGATCAGGATGTGCAACCGAACTTACCCGACAGTCCATTGGGGTGTAGGTAAACTACAACCACTCTGATTTGTGTAAATTCTATTGTATTTGTCTGATTTGTTTAAATTATATTGTATTCAGATTTGTTTGAATTATATTTTTTTAATCTTTTAAGGTAGATTGGGTCCCTATCGTATTTGCATGTTAACGCACATAACTTACGTGCCTAACAGGATCAACTAGCATCTCTCGCTGAGGATCTGGTTATTTGGCAGCCATATAGAGATCGCGTTGTTACAAATTATTGCAGGCAGGGACTGACTGAATTGGAGGATGAGGGCGCCTCTTATCTACTTTTACAGGGTAGAATGGCACCCACCTGATCGAGTTATTAGGCCGTTTGGCATGCTACAGTCGGTACGCGATCCATGTGACAAAAAGGAAGATTTGCATAATATTGATCGCCGAGGTAGAGAACATGTGGCTTAGGATTCAAAACACAGTGAGTACATATCATTATGGAATGCACAAGCTCAGCGCTTAGTGAATGGTGTGTTGGATGAAGAGGTGATGGATTACACCCATCCATACATGATCTGGTTCAAGAAGATCACATGTTAATTAATTGTGAACCCGTTCCATATAGAGGATATAGGGTACAAATCACATGCCAGTGTCTTTGAGGATTTTGTAAGTGAATATAATTTTAAAAACTTTTTAATATTAGGGTTTATTGATTGTAATAATAAGTTAGTAACATTCTTACCCTGTTGATGTTAGCAGGTGCAAAACTTACAACACATGAATGAAATTAACGAGGGAAGCATCGCCCATGAGTTGGAGGTGGATAACTCTAAGCTTTGAATGAGGCATCTCATTATATCTTCTCTTACGCATATACGACAACAACAACAACAACAACTTGATTCTCGAGCACCCCCAACACCAGTTGATCGCGTCCAGGCTGTTCCACACATACAACATCGGGCTCAATGTCTTCGCGTGCAGAGAATGCCAAAGATGCAACCTGTTCAACACTTAGTGGATGAGCAAGAGGAGGACCAAGAGCAACAGCCGGAGCAGGACCATGAAGCTCGAGTAGAGACTCAGACACATGCACCTCTCGAGACTTCATTACACACAAATGCAAATCTCGAGACTCCATCAGAGTCACAAATACTTACACATATCGAGACTCAATCACATCCTGAGACTCAACCAGTGCAGAATTCATCCATGGCATCTCCGTCGTCTTCCTCAGCTCCGGTGACCTCCAGCTGCAATGCTATTGTTGCAGATTTGATAAACGAGCACCAGTACATTCCTCTGATGAACGTAAGCTCAATTGGCTAGCAAGATGCTACAATCGATGTGGACAATCCGAATGTCCTTGAAGCAATGCATGCATGCTACCCGTCAACCTCCAGTGCCGGGGACTCGAATGTCACACCAACTAAATGATTTCGGTAAATCCATCATCTTTAGAGGTTCAAGGACAACCACCGCTCCAAAGAAAGCCCCCAAAGCAAAGAAACCCACCGGTGTAAGAAGGAAACTCATTCTCCATGATTCCTCAGACGAAGAGGAAATTCCAGAACAAAAGTCATCACCAATGATAGGTTTCAACGAGGATGATCTACCCATTGTCACCTTGATCAAGGCAAATTCTCCGGCAAAAAACGTAACTCCTGCTATGGTTCAGGCATCTACTCCGACCAAAATTCAGGGGAAGAGTAGCTACAAAATCAAGACTAGAAGCTCAATGAGAAAGTAAGCTGCTCCGACGATCATTGAGGAAGGTTCATCACAGTTTGATGATTCAAGTGATGAAACTGTTTCCCTAGGCACAGAAGACACTTTGAGCAACACTGAAATTTGCAGCAAGAAAAAGCCTCTACAGGCCACTCCTGCTCATCCCAAAAATCCAAGCTGCACGCAAAGTTGTTCAAACAACTAGCTATACAACTGCTTAAACAAGTGGCAGTTCATCCAAATTTGATTCCATTGCACGTAATTCTTCTGTTCGTGTTCCCTCTTCTCCATATAATCTACTCCCTCCGTCCCGGTAGAAGCGTCACCCTTTTAGGGGTGGCGCGCAAATTAAGGAAAAGTGTGGGAAGAAAAAATGTTGTGAGTGTAATTTAAAAATAGGAGAGAGAATTAGTGGAGGAAATAGTAAATTTTAAAAGTGTTGTGAGTGTAGAGGAGAGAGAATTAGTGAAGGGAATAGTGGATGGGATAATAAAATATTAATAAAAGTTTCCTTTTTAGGAAAGGGTGACGCTATAAACGGGACGCCATTTTTGGTAAAAAGTGACGCTTCGGCGGGGACGGAGGGAGTATACCTTAATCACAATTCCCTATTCTTCACCCCTGAGGCTGAAACACGTTTTTTTTTACAAACCTTCATCGATTTTTTGTTATTTAAAAGAAACAGAACATGGATGTGTTTGAAATAATTGGTATGGTGAAATTCTTTTCTGATAGGGGTATGTACAAATCCTTAGATTTCCCCATCCATTATTCTAGGTCTTTGGTCCTTGAATTTTTTGCTAATCTCACTCGAGATATAGGGGTGGATAGATCACCCAATTTTGGGAAAGTTTTTGTGAGGGATCAAGTGGTAGACTTTAGTCCAACTAGGATCAACCTACTTCTTGGCACCCCTGATGCCGCTTTTGATTCATTGCATGCTGACTATGATAAGGTAGTAAAGACTGTCACTGGGGAAAGATCTTCAAATGGGTAGCTTGGTTTAGGACAAATCTTTTGTCAAAATTGTTTGTTTTTCTTCACCATATTCTTCTGAGGATCAACTGGTTTCCTACCTCCAATGCCTCCTTAGTTACCAAAGATCAAATTTTGTTTCTATTTAGGATATGTGTGAATAAGTTTAATCTGGGGAAGGTTATTTTTGACACTGTCCTAAGTTTTGCTAAGAGCACCAATACCAATTATGCCTACCTTCACCCAAGCCTGATATATGCGATGCTCAAGACCAAGGGGTTGAGGATGTTCACGAAGAATCTTTGTCTCTCATCCCTGAACAATTTAAAATCCCCAAAACCATGGATGATAGCTCCAGGCTTGATGATATTGCTCAATTTGTTGGGTCTATTTTCCCTTCAATTTCTGTTCAACCACTTGTTGCAACAACTGTCAGCACAACTGTGCATACAAAAACTGGCTCTCCGAACAAAGGTGCCATACAAGCTCAGCTTACGATCTTTCAGGCACATGTAAACTCCCACAAAGCTGAAATTGAAAAAAGACAGATTTTAATTGTTGGACTTAAAAAATCCATTGCTGATCTTCAAAATGTTCTTCATGATTCTTCTCAAAAAGGGAGAGAAATGACAAGTGAGGGGGGAGCTAATCAAGGGGGAGATGCAAATGGTGATGATGAGGATCTGGTGTTTGACATTGAGAAAGATGCTGAAGTTGCAGCTGCTGCAATGGAATAGGAAATGATAGGAGAAGACATTTATTCTGATATTTAGAAACAATTTTTTTTTGTTTGTAATAAATTTGAATTATGATCTATGTGGTTGAAGTTTATCTATCATTAGTAGTTTTTGGATTTAACAGATTTTTTTGCAGGTTTTGATCATAACCATAAATATAGGGGGAGATTAAAAGAGTATAAAAATACTCTTATACTTTTAATATCTTTGTGATTCTGTTTTATAAATTAGTATGTATATTTTATATAATTAGTTTAGAAAATAATTATAAATATAAGATTAGATTATAGTTGACTAATCGGCTAACTTTTATGTTTATCAATGTTTCCTATATTTTAGGTATGTAATTAAGTAAGGTAAGGACTTTTAAATTGATAAGTAAAGAAAAATCATTTTTGATAATGAAAAGATTGGACGAATTTTTGTTGAAAAAGGATTGTACTCGCTATAAAAAGAGGTCGCACCTCTCATACTTTAACACGGATTTTCGAGAGCAAAACCGATTTTGGAGAATTTTCTTGAGTGTTTTCTTTGTTTGTTGAAGTTTACATTTTTGATAATTCAAGATTGCTTTTCTGTTTTATTATTTTTAAGATAACATCTTTGATCTTTTTTGTAAGATTGTTTTTCTTTTTATTTTAAGTTTTACTTTGCAACTTATTTTCAAACAAAGTTATGATTTTATAAAAAGTTTTTCATCAAGAATTTCTTGATAAAGTGTTTAAAATTCTGATAGCTATTTCGCTGCATTTAATATCGTTCGTGTTAGTTTGTTTACTGTCAAATTTGTTTATACAGTTGTTATTGTTAGGATAATTGTGTGAATTTCTATATACACACAAAACGCCAAAAAAGTGTTACCAGTACTAATCTTTCATGCACAGACCCGCAATCCGGGAGGTTAGGTATCCCATCAATATAACTGCAGATCTATTCTTCCCACTTTTTCTATCTCATCTTCATTTTCTCTTTCCCTTCCTTATCAAAACCCTTTCCTCCACCAAAACCTTCTTATCTCAAAGTTCAAACCCCCCAAAAAAATGGAAAATCTTCTTCGTGCAAATCAAACCAAATCAACCAAACCCAAGGTCAAAAAGCCAGTAAAAATTGTCTACATTTCAAACCCAATGAAGGTCAAAACTAGTGCCTCAGAATTCAGAGCCTTGGTTCAAGAACTAACCGGTCAAGATTCCGACATACTCGCTCATGGCTCCGCTTCACTTCCTCAACTACATGATGCTGGCCGGAGCCACGAAAAAGCTGCCGACGACGACGGTGATGTGGTGGCTACGGTACTCAATCATGAACGTAAAGTACAAGATGATAATGGAAGAATATGTAGCGGATCTGATGTTGTAAACCATGAAGGTTATGGTAGTAGTGTTTTTGATATGGCTCAAGTGATGGGGACTGGGCTATACTATTCTTCAGACTTGTGGTGTTGAATTGCTCAAATATGCTAATTAATGATGCCATATTTAGCTCCCCCTCCTCTTTTTTCTATGTTTCCATTTTCATATTTCCATGGGATTTTTAGGTTAGTATGAATATATTTATAAATAAGTGTTCATTTTTTAAATGAATTAATTTGTACTTAATTGAGTATATATATATATATATATATATATATATATATATATATATATATATATATATATATATATATTTTGGGAATTTTACCCATAAATTTCTTTTTCTTTTGGGACAAATCACGTTTCCTTAAGTTTCTTTTTAATTTAAATATCTCATAAATTATTATCCAGTATTATATGATATTGAATTCTATATACAATATTTAAAAATTATGATAGAGAATCTTCAATTCTGCATTCTGCAACCATCGCCGCCTGTCGAAATCCGGTCATCAGTCACGGGTCGCTGGAATCCGATTGCCCGCGTTTGAATGCTGAAATCCGGTCATCAGTCACGGGTCGCCAGTAACTTGCTGGAATCCGGTTGCTTGCGTCGAAATGCCGAAATCCGGTCATCAGTCATGTGTTGCCGGTAACTCGCCAGAATCTGGTCGCCCGCGTCGGAATTCGATCGTCTGAAACTCGCCGGTATTCGATCAACGGCGCCACCAGTCATCATCAAATGTTGTAGAGTCAAGGACTCTTAAACCCATAATCCAGATTAATAAGCCATTTAAACCCATTTGAGATGAAAATCCCACTAAACCCCAACTTTAACATACCATAATAAGCGCTGTTAATTTTGTTTATTTCCGGAAAATGCGTTACCGTTAAACGTTAAAAATAGATATATCTCCCTAAATCACCGCCACGTCTTCTCTGCTAATGCGCTGGATGGATTCCATGAGGAGCACGTCTTCCTATTCAAACATAAGCACTTTTAACAAATAACTTACGCATTTGATACTCATTTATAGATTTTTTTTTCAAAATATAACTTTTTAAAAATTTATATTTCAAAATAACATTATTAAAATTTTAAGTATCAAACTAACACTTGCTATAGAACTATTCAAAGGTCTTATTGTTTTGTATATGATGTTGCCAGGTCCTATACCAGTTGCTATAGGACCATTCAAAGGTCTTATAGCTTTGTATATGATATTGACAGATTCTATAACAATTGATATAGGATCAATTAAAGGGCTTATAGCTTTGTATATGATGTTGTCAGGTCCTATACCAGTTGTTATAGGATCATTCAAAGTTCTTATTGCTTTGTATATGATGTTGGCAGTCCTATACCAATTGCTATAGGACCATTCAAAGTTCTTATTGCTTTGTATATGATGTTGGCAGTCCTATACCAATTGCTATAGGACCATTCAAAGTTCTTATTGCTTTGTATATGATGTTGGCAGGTCCTATACCCATTGCTATAGGAACAATTAAAGGGCTTATAGCTTTATATATGATATTGTCAGGTCCTGTACCAATTGCTATAGGACCAATTAAAAGATAAATAAACCCAAATTCAGCACATAAAAGATAAATAAATAAATGATGTCGAACAATTCCTTCTATAAAATAAAACAAATAAACCCAAATTCAGCACATAAAAGATAAATAAATAAATTAATAAAATAATGGATGTCGAATCATGTATAACCTGAGACTCCTGAGATCTTAGGGTACTGGGGAGCTTGAGGAAGCTATAATCAGATGCAGATGCATTGCAGACAAGGTCAAATAGCAAAAGAGGGGATTGTCAATGTTTTAGAGGGAGACAAAGAGGAACAAAGCAAATTAAATTGACGCCATTCGTCACCACTCATTAACGGAGCCGTCAATTATTTTGGCCGTTATATATCATATTGGGGTTTAAAGGGATTTTGATTTGGAATATAAAACGGGTTTGTCTTTTTAAATTTGGGTTGGATTTTGATGGGTTATGATTTGAACTATGTGGGTAAAGAGGAATTTTTCCAATGTTGTATTATATGAGTATGATTTATTATGAATTATCTTGTATATGCAATATTATTACAAAATAATAAAATATGAAAAGGACCGCATGGGCATTTCCCCCTTTTTTTTTTTTTTTTCCTGAAGTTACGTACATCTCTTTTTGAAAACATATCATGTATGTTCTGATGTACTATGCAATATGATATTATCATAAGTAATTATACGAAAAAAACTAATGTTAATATATAATGTACATACACTCCTATCACTACAAAAAATTGATCGATTAGCAGCAACAACAATAACAAAGCTTGAGTGCTAAAATTATTTGAGATCGATTAACATTAATTCTCATATGTATCATCGATTAATGACATAAAATTTCGCCACTAAACGATGTTATTTCGTAACTAAAATAAATTATTGCAAAGGTACTCCATGAATAACGCCTTGCGAAAAACTTTGTAATAATTTTAAGGGCAAATTGCATTTTAGTTATCTGAGTTTGTCGAGATGTTTCAATTGGTTATCGAATTTGCATTTGTAGCAAGTTGGTTATTGAGTTTGTCATTTTGTTGCAATTGGATATATTTTTGGATGGCCTGTTAGAAAACTAACGAAAAACATAACATTTGAGTTACTTAGGGTAGGGGTATTTTGGTCATTCTCAATAAATTTTTAATTAACTTTAATTTATCATTCTCTTCAATATTATATTTTCAATATATAAGCATTATTAATATGAAAAGTAAAATAACAATTATTATATAAAATAATAAATTCATTTATAAAAAAATATACTAACAACATAATATATATATATATATATATATATATATATATATATATATATATATATATATATATATATATATATATATATATATATATATATATATATATATATATATATATATATATATATATATATAATGTAAAATAATAAATTCATTTATGGAAAAAATAACAATTATTATGTAAAATAATAAATCCATTTATGAAAAAATATACTAACAACATAATATGTGTATATATATATATATATATATATATATATTATGTAAAATAATAAATTCATTCATGGAAAAAGTAACAATTATTATGTAAAATAATAAATTCATTTATGAAAAAAATATACTAACAACATAATATATATATATATATATATATATATATATATATATATATATATATATATATATATATATATATATATATATATATATATATATAATAAATTCATTTATGCTAAAATAACAATTATTATGTAAAATAATAAATTCATTTATGAAAAAAATAACAATTATTATGTAAAATAATAAATTATACTCCCTCCGTCCCTAAAAGTTTGTCTCATTTGACTTTTTTGTTGAACTTTGACCACAAATTTATGAGAGATTAATCATGTTCATAGAATTCTAAAAGTTGTTGTTGATAATATTATTTATGGTGAATCAATAGAAATTTTTAGAATTTCATGAGCATAATTAAATTGTCATATATTTGTGATCAAAGTTCAACTAAAAAGTCAAATGGGACAAACTTTTGCGACTGAGGATATATATATATATATATATATATATACATATATATGTATACATACATATATATATATATACACACACACGTACACACACTCCCCTCCCCCCGTCTCTCTACCTTCCCCCAAATTCGGCGACCGTCTTCCTCCCCCTACTCCGGCGACCGTCTCCCCCTACTCCGGCAACCATCTCCATCCCATGCATACTCTCTCTCTCTCTCTCTCTCTCTCTGTCTCTCACACACACACATACACACTCTCTCTCCTTACTCTCTCTACCTATTGACCTCCGTCGACCACCTCTGACGAACACCTCCGCCTCCATTCCTACAGATCTGCTCCGACCGTCCTCTCCTTTCTCACCTCAGCCCATTCTCCCATCGGCTACCCCACCAATCCGGCAACCTCTTTGTCCGATGAACACCTCCGTCTCCGGCGACCGTCGCTCTCTTCCCCTTCATTGTCTCCAACCTCTGCCATAATCACCAACACCAAAACCCTCTATCTTCTTCTTCAGTCAATTGATTGAATACCCCATCTCCTCTCACTCTCTTCTTAAGTCTGATTTTGGAATAAGATATGTTTTCATTTTTCTGAAATTTGATAATAATAATTTGTTGTAAATTTGATTTGATAATTTGTTGACATGTTTGAGACTTAAGTTCTTTGTGTTGTAAGTTTTCATGTTGTTATGGTTGTTGTTGGTGGTTATGGTGGCGGCTGTGATGGAGGTGTGGTGAGTAACTGTGGTGTGGTGGTGGTAGCGTTTTAAGAGAAGGGGGTAAATTTAAAAATTTATTTGAAGGGGTATTTTGGTCTTTTTATATGCAAATTTCATTGAGAATGACCAAAATATTCCTAAGTAACTCAAATGTTATGTTTTTCTTTAGTTTTCTAACTGGCCATCCAAAAATATACCCAATTGCAACAAAATGACAAACTCAATAACCAACTTGCTACAAATGCAAATTCGATAACCAATTGAAACATCTCGACAAACTCAGGTAATTAAAATGCAATTTGTCCTAATTTTAATTACGATCGTAAGTAAAAATATACTCCCTTCATTCCGCTCGATGCTTCATCATTTTGGTGAAGCACGTAAATTAAGAAAAGTGATGAGTGAGAGAAGGGTTGTGAGAGGAAAGAAGTGAGTTAATATGACAAGTGGGGCTCACAATTTAAATATGTGAGGGGAAAAAGTTAGTGAATATGATAAGTGGGCCCCACAATTTAAATATGTAAAAAAAAAAAGTGAATAGAATTGATAAATGAGGCCCATATTTATTACTATTTTAGAAAAGAATAAACTTTTATCAAAACATCCATTTAAATAAAATGTGAAGTTTCAAAAGGGAAGGAGAAAATATTCACAATATTCCCAGTTACATCTTGCCTGGTGGTGGACACAAGCTTGGGCCCAGTCACCAGTTACAACTTAAATGCACTATGGACCTATATCTTAATTCTCAATAATGTTCATGCCATATTGTTGGATTACAACTTTACAAGGCTGTTTTTCTCTTTTTCTTTAATTGAAAAGGACAACCTCCCTTTCCAAAAATTACATATTTTGATGGCTATTCACAATTTTTTTTAATGGATTAAAAAGAAAAATGCAATACTCCTTCCGTCTCAGGAAATTCGTCACTTTTTATTCAAAATGGCGTTCCGTTTGAAGCATTATCTTTTCTAAAATGGAAATGTTTTATTGATATTCTATTACATCCACTCACTATTCCCTCCACTCATTCTCTCTCCTAAAACACTATTACACTCATAACACTTTTTAAATTTACTATTTCCTTCACTAATTCTCTCTCCTCTTTTCAAATTACACTCACAACATTTTTTCTTCCCACTTTTTTCTTTAATTTGCGTGTCGAACCTAAAATGGTGACACTTTTCTTGGAACGGAGGGAGTATTTATTATGGGAAAAAAAAAAGGTACTATAATTTTTTTATTTTTTTTTTTGTCACTTATCCTTGCACTCAAAGAATGAAAGAGAAATACACCCACGGAAATCACTCAAGCCAAAATTTGCCTATCTCCTCGAGCGAGTAATCGACCGAGTAAAATGAAAACTTTTTAATAATTATTTATTTATTGATCCACCTGTAATACTCATGATGAATATTTATTTACTATTTCTTATTTTTTATACTTACACTGAGTGATTTATATTAATTTGATTTAAGATAAATTCATTTTTTTTTCAATTGGGACGAAGGAATTATACCATCTTTTTTTTTTTCTTTTCAAAATGAGTGATTAAAATTAATTTGATTTAATATCGATCCCAAATACACGAAATTTTTAATTTAAGATCAATCCCAAATAAATGAAATGAATCATGACCATTCAGATTTCAGCCGCCTACCTGCCAACATGAGGAACGTAGGCAATTATAGCACCTGACTTCAGTGGAAGAACAAATTCAAATAATTGATGTTAAAAAGAGTACTCTCTCTGTCCTTATGTGTAAATACAAATTTACAACTGAAAAAGCCCTTTACTTTACATTGTTGTCTTTATATACTCCCTCCGTCTAATGCTTCACCCTTTTGAAAAATTATGCAAATTAAGAATAAAAGTAAGTGAAAAAAATATTATGAGTGTAAAAGTAAAATAGAAAAGAGAATGAGTGAGGAGAATAGTAAATTTGAAAAGTGTTGTGAGTATAAAAGTGAAATAGGAGAGAGAATAAGTGGGTGGAATATTAAAAATTCTTTATCATTTTAAAAATGGTGAAGCTTTTAACGAGACACCCATTTTGACAAAAGGTGAAGCTTGAAATGGGACGGAAGGAGTATCTGTGTAAAAGAATATTATCTCATAACTCTTGGAAAAAAATGAGACTTGTCTAACATATAATGATTCTATTCTACTTCTCTTATCAACAATTGATTTTAATGTGTAACTTCATACTTTATTATGGTATCAGAACATGCTCGATACACGTTCGAGCCGAACGACCCACAATGTTCTATCTCCGCATCACCTAAGATCAAATGATCACGCTTTAAGCTCAAAGATTGGCTACACGTGAGGGGGCGTGTTGAATCACTTATCTCATATCGAGAATAGACAAGCCTTGTGCTTATTATATAAAGATATTGGGCTACTGCTCTCATTGTCAATTGATTTTGAGATAAAAACTAACACTTTTTTATGGTATCAGCTGGCTCTTTAGGCCAACGACCCACGTAAACACTCCGCGCTGCCCATGACAATCTGATTAATCAGTAAACGTAGTAACTATTTGACAAAGTCCGAACATTATCCACATTAAAAAATAACGAAACTTATATACTCCCTCCGTCCTGGTTGAAGTGTCTCAACTTTTCATTTTGGGCATTCCATTTAAAATGTCTCAACCCAAAAAAGGAAAGTTTTTATTACTATTCCACCCACTCATTCTCTCTCCTACTTTATTTTTACACTCACAACATTTTCTCTCCTAACTATTCCTCCCACTCATTCTCTCTCTTATTTAATTTTTCATACTCACAACATTTAAACTTTTTCTCTTTCCTACATCACTTTCCTTAATTCCCGAATCGAATCCATTTTGAGACACTTCAACCCGGACGGAGGGAGTATAACATATAATAATATAATAATCGAAGATGAAACCTCAATCATTATCAATTTATATACTTCCCCCGTCCCCCGATAATATATAAAATTTTCTTTTTGAGCGTCCCACAATAATATACTCCCTCCGTCCCTGAAAACTTTACCCCTTTACTATTGAGAACGGAAAATAAGAAATAATGTTATTAAAGTATGTGTTGTGAGTGGGAGGAGAGAGAAAGAGTGGAGAGAATAGTAAATTTGAAAAGTGTTGTGAGTGGGAGGAGAGAGAATGAGTGGAGAGAATAGTATTTTTTTTTCCTTTTTAGGAAAGTGGGACTTTAAAGTGGGACGCTCAAAATAATAAAAGGGGTAATGTTTTATGGGACAGGGGGAGTATAACTTTCCTAAAATGGAAAGGAATCTTTACTATTTCCTCAACTCATTATCTCTCCTACATTATTTTAATACTCACATCACCATTATAATTTACTATTCTCTCCACTCATTCTCTCTCCTATTTTATTTTCACACTCACAACACTTTCAATATAATACTTCCTCCTTAATTCTCGTGCATTGACGAAAGTCTACTTCCTCCGTCCCATAACAAGCGACGCGGTTACTGTTTCGCACGGGAATTAAGAAAAAAGTGAAAATGTTGATGTGTTGTGAGTGTAGATTGTTGAGTAGGAGAGAGAATGAGTGGAGAGAATAGTAAATTATAATGGTATTGTGAGTATTATAATAATGTAGGAGAGAGAATGAGTGGAGGAAATAGTAAAGATTCTTTTTCATTTTAGGAAGTGTGACTTATTAGTGAAATGTCCAAAATGACAAAGTGTATCGTTTGTTATGGGACGAAGAGAGTATATTTTTATGGGACGGAGTGAGTATACATGAAGCAGTTTACAATTGAAAATTAACATCCAAGTCTAAAGGAGATCCTTTCTTGCACGATTACTCCCGTTGAAATATTGCACTCCTAATTTATAGCAGGTCACGAAAAAATCTCTTTTTTTAAGCAAACCGCCTAACTTAAAAAGTGATACCTTGCCTTTTACCCACGTATGTATATATTCCATGCGTCTCAAAATAATATTTAAAGAAATATATTTTGCTTGTTATAAACTAATGTATGAAGTGTCAAAAAGAAAATGAGACTCACCTATAATATTTATAACAATTATTTACTTACTTTATTTTCTCTCCCTTCCAACTATTTACACTCACAACGCTTCACATGTTATATTTTTCTCATTTTTTTTGTTATTTTTTTATCAAGTAAATTTGTGCATATTTTATCTCTATTCATGACAAAAGTCATGATTTTCTCTTTCCTACTTTTTATTAATAATCTACCATATTTTCTCTTTCCTACTCATTTATATTATACTCCCTCCGTCCCGTTTCAAATGTCTCAACTTTCCATTTTGAGCGTCTCATTTAAAATGTCTCAACCCAAAAAAGAAAAGTTTTTATTACTATTTCACCCATTCATTCTCTCTCATACTTTACTTTTACACTCGTAACATTCTCTCTCCTAACTATTCCTCCCACTCATTCTCTATCCTATTTAATTTTTCATACTCACAACATTTAAACTTTTTGTATTTCCTACATGAGTTGGTCTGGTGAAAAACGCGTTTCTCCATCTTTGTATGGAGAAACGGGTTTTTTAATATATTCAAAAACCGGGAACCGTTTGAATTAAACCGGTTCTATTGTCCAAAAACCTACACACACAGACACACTACAACGAAAAACGCGTTTCTCCATCTCTCGCTTCGGACAGCTCAATGAAATTGAATATCAAGAAACAATACGTAAATCGATATTGATTAAATCAGTAATATGAACCAAATCAACAACTACCGTTTTAATTTTAATCAACGTTTATTTTACTAAGGTCGATTGTTATTGTACATTTCCAGAGATTGTTCTACGAAATTTTGGGGATCTATCCATCAATAGCATAAATGGAAGCTCAATTACATGACAGTATATTCGTAAATATCACAAATCGATATTCTCCAAAGCTACACAAATCGATATTCTACAGCTACGGTGTTTGATCTCAATATAACTTATTTTTTAATTTTAAATTGACAATGTACTAGGCAATCGGATATGGCCACGTGATATCCGTAAGTACCTAAAATGTATATCCAGAAATGTGTTATGTACATATCCAGAAATTTATATAAATGATATCCAGATTACCAAAAATGTATATCCAGAAATGTGTTAGGTACATATCCAGAAACCTTCAAAATGAATATCCAGAAACATTCATAATGAAAGTTTTAGTTTGTTTCAATTGTGTGTTTATGGATATTCAATTTGGAGAGTTCTGGATATTCAGCTTGTCAATGGTGTTTTTGGATATTCAATTTGGTAGTTCTGGATATTCAATTTGGTAGTTCTGGATATTCATTTTGAAGGTTTCTGGATACTCATTTTGAAGGTTTTTTGATAGTCAATGGGTGTTTTTGGATATTCAAGTTCTGGATATTCAAATTGTATTTATATTTATATAGGTTGAGTACTTGAATCCAGTCAAAAAAGTTGCTCAATGAATTCAATGCACTTACATTTATTACTCTTTGAATTCAATGAATTCAATGCACTTACCAACTGAACACATTTATTACTCTTTGAATTGTTTCCAAGGTATATGCACTATAAATAGGAAGGGGCTAGACACTGGCACTATACAACACATGAACTGGAAATTTCAAAATTACATCTCTTCTTTCATTAAAATCAGTTCAGTTCTCTCATAATTTCAAGCAATATGTCCTCAAATGATGAGTATGACTCTGATGAGAAAGAGTTTAGGAGTGCCTTTCGTGAAATGACAAAGAAACTCCACTTTGGTCATCTTCGTATCCTCGATCGACCGGACATCTCCGGTTAAGTTGTATGTATGCCCTCTACAGCCTTGTGCAGGCGTATGATACGTGAAAGGAACCAAACCGCAATGCTTCAAAGATGCCTTTGATTCTTGTGCACCCACTTCCTCTTTCTCCAATGTTGCCAAAGCCGAGCACAAGGCTTTCGCAAAATACCTTAAGGAGTATTTGGAGTTGTTTGGACTCGTGGAAATTCCTTCTTGCAAGAAGGACAAGGTCAAGAAGAAGCCCTTTCGATAAAGGTGATGGAGGATGTGATGGAGTTTCTGGTGTCAAGCCTTATGGGGGTTATGGGAAGGGAAAAAATGTAATTTAAATTTTTTTAAATTTAGTAAATTATTTATATAAATGATATCCAGAAGTATCTGAATTTATATCCTGAAATGTGTTAGATACATATCCGTAAATTGCTTATGGCTTTGGTCAATTCTATGTCCGTAAACATACAAAATGATATTCAAACGTTCAAAATGAATATCCAGAAATTACCAAATTGAATATCCGTAACTACCAAATTGAATATCCAAAAACACACTATTGACCATGTCCCAGTAAACAATAAAATGTATATCCGTAATGTACCTAATTCAATATCCAGAAACTTTAAATTGACAATGTACTAGGCAAAGGGACATGGCCACGCCCTTGGCCAAGGCCAATGCTATATCCGTAAACTACAAAAATGAATATCCAGAAACATTCAAAATGATTAAGACATAAACATCTAAGATTATCAATATAATGTATATCCAAAACTTCCAAATTGAATATCATAAACACACTATTGACCATGTCCAAACAATAAAATGTATATCCGTAATGTACCTAATTCAATATCCGTAAACTTTAAATTGACAATGTACTAGGCAAAGGGATATGGCTATGTCTTTCGCCAAGGCCAATGCTATATCCGTAAACATTCAAAATGAGTATCCGTAAACTTTCAAATTGAATATCCGTAACTACCACATCGATATCCGTAAACACACAATTGACCATATCCGTAAACAATAAAATTTATATCCAGAAAGTACCAAGTTGAATATCCGTAAACTTTAAACTCGGCAATGTACTAGGCCAAGGAATATCCGTAAACCTTCAAAATGAATATCCGTAAACTAACTAACTACCGCTTTTCTTGCGTAATCATATTCTCCGATTGATTTAGAATCTCAAATTCAACAACCTACGTATCCCGAACCTGGGCTACAAATAGGTTTTCTCTCTTAACTTTATTGACATATTGATTTAGAATTACCGATTTCATATGACATTATTCTTTTTAATATATTTTCAGGTGTGCAGAATCAGAATCGAGGACCCTAATATTGATATAAGCAAAAATTTGCCGGGAACAAAAGCAAAGACATGGGAGGAATTGTACAAACCTGTATAAACTTCATGCAAATGCACTAGGATTTAGTATTAAGTTGTCAACAAATCATGTTTCAAAAAGACTTCAAGGATATTAGACAAGCTATTCCGTTGCTCGTGTGAAGGAGTTACCAGATCAACCCAAGAGGTTAACATCGCTGTTCCATCACCAGCTGATGTTAATGAAGTTCAAATTCCTTCACCAATGAACAACTCGATGTTACCAAAAACAACAAAAGAGAAGGAGAAATTACATAAAGAGGACTCAATGTAAGGCTCTTTTGAGGGCGAAATTGATAAAAGAGGAAGATATGTATATTGTTGACCGCCATGTTACAGAGCACAATCATCCAATGACAAGGACAGATTGGAACCATTTGAAGCGTAGTGAAAGGTGTATCTCGTAAGATCGTGGTGATATAATTGAAATAATGGAAGAAGCCGGTATAAGACCAAACGATGGATATAGTCTTTTGGTAAAAGCAAATGCTGGAGAGGAACATGTTGGTCACACAAAGAAAGATCATGTCAATTTTGTTCAAACTTAGAATGGAAAAAATTGAAAATGGTGATGCTCGTAATGTTGTTGATAGGCTTTTGAAATTTCACGAAGATCGAGGGTTCTATTTTAAAATCAAATTTGATGATGAAGGAAGACTTGGGGCTATATTTTGGAGAGATAGCATGATGAAGGAAGATTACAAGCTCTATGGAGATCCTCGGTTATATTTGACACAACTTATACTACAAATAGATACAATCTTATTTGTGCCCCAATAGTTGGCATTAATAATCATTGGAACACCTGTCATGTTTGGTTGTGCTTTCATAGCAAATGAAAAAAGAAACATTTGTATGGTTGCTTAAGCGCTTAGAAAATCAATGGGAGGCAAAGAACCAAAAACAATATTTACGTACCAAGACCAAGCAATGTCAAATGCAATTGAAGAGGTATGATTATAAAATTCCATAACCAGCTTCTTTTATAATATTTCTTATCTAGTATTTTATTTGTGCTATATAGTTCTTCTGGTTATTGAATTTGTAGTTTCGGATATTCTTTTGGTAGTTTCGGATATTCAATTGTTAGTTTCTGTACATGACAAAAAATTGGTCAATGAAAATTTATTGTATGTTAATATCCGTAGCATATAATGTTAATATCCGTAAACTTTATTATAATACGTATTTGAAGGGCGGACGAGGCATAAGGCTATGTTTATGGCACATCCAACAAAATGTCCGTATCCCACTTTGGACAATTGAAGACAAATGAAGATTTTAAAAAAGAATTTGATCATTGTTTAATGGGATGTACCAATGAGGATGAATTTGAAAGATGTCGGGAGTCAATGCTCGTGAAATACAATCTCGTTGAAAATTCCTAGTTCAAGCGTCTATATGGACTACGGAGAAATGGTGCACGGCTTTAAGCACAAATTTCTTCTCACTGAATATTGTCATCCCAAAGAAGCGAGAGCACAAATCATGCCCTTTGTTTCAAAGCAAACAAACACATCCCTCACTCAGCTTCTTTCGACATATTCAATGAGACAAGCTTAAACGTTGGAGGAATACTCGAACAGAGAAGGAATTTCAAGCATCAATCTCACCTCAACCAGACATGTATGGTGGTATCATAAAACAAGCAAATGTATACACACCACGTATATTCAAGTTCTTTGAGATTGAGGTAAAACGAGCTTTTCCCCGTCGTATATAAATTTGGAGATGAAAGTGATGAAGATTGCAGATTCATACATGTTGCTTCATGAGAAGTACCCAGATAAATATGAGAGTGTACTCTTTGTTAGGAGTGATGAAAGTGTAACAGCTTGTATGCAAATGCAATCGCTTACTACAGCGGTTGGTTGTGCTTTCATTGCATAAAGGCGCTCGAATTTGTCAAATGTCACAAGGATACCAGATATCTACATTGAAAAAGGTGGACAAAGATGGCAAAAAAGATGTATGGGACAAAGTCTATCAAGGAAAAGATAATACATCAACAGAGAAAAGTGAATTCATTCCTGGAAACAAAAGATGGCAATGAAATACCACAATCCGATGATGGCTTGTCAAGAAAACAGAGCCGCAAAAGATACCGGAAGATGGGTTCAATAGAGACTCACTTCTTATACAACAATTGTTGTCGAAAATCAACAGAATGTAGATCTACGACAAGTGTTAATGATAGCATTGGTTCGTAAAGTATAACAAGTGCTCCAAATTGTGATGGATCCAATTCGTGCAAATACAAAGGGCGTAAAACGAAAACTAAAGACAAAGTTTGATAGAAGAAAGCCAATCACCGATGAGTTTGGTTCAAAACACCAAATGAACATTTGATTTAATAGTTTTATAGAATTGATAGTTTCTCGGTTATAGAGTTGATAGTTTCGGTTATACTCATTGATAGTTTCGGATATACTTATTGATATTTTTCTCGATATATAATTGATAATTTCGGTTATACATTTTGATAGTTTCGGATATAGAATTGATAGTTTCTCCGGATATACTTTAATGGTCAAAAAGCATTCAAAATTACTATTGAATTCAAAGAGTAATAAATGTGTCCAATGGTAAGTGCATTGATATCCGTAAGTCCAAGGCCAAGGCCATGGTCAAGGCCAAGGCCACGGTCAAGGCCAAGGCTACGGTCAAGGCCAAAGGCTAAGTTCAAGGCCAATTAAAGATTCTCGTTATTCATATTGAAGTTTCGGTTATATATTTTTATAGTTTCGGATATTCAAATTAATAGTTTCGGTTATACATTTTGTCATTGGCCTTCGCCATGGCCAAGTCCAAGGCCATCGCCAATTATATATCCGTAAGTATGTGAATGTATATCCGTAAATGTGGTAGGTGCATATCCGTAAATTTTGTCATTGGCCTTGGCCACGGCCAAGCCTTGACTGGCTCGCCTTAGCCTAGCCTCGCCTCGCCTCGCCAAGCCTCAACTTGGCCTCGCCTCGCCAAGCCTCAACTCGCCTCGCCTTAGCCTAGGCCAAGTCCTTGAACTTGTCATGGATTTGGCCTCGCCTCGCCTAGGCCTGGTCATGGCATAGGCCTCGCCTTGGCCTAGGCCTCGGGTCATGGATATAACCGTAAATAACATAAAGTATATCCGTAAATACCATAAAGTATATCCGTAAATTACTTTGGCCATGGCATAGGCCTTGGCCTTGGCCTATGTCTTGGTCATGGATATATCAAGAAATACCATAAAGTGTATCCGTAAATATCATTTATTATATCCGTAAATTACTATGGCCATGGCATACCATAAATACCATTTATTATATCCGTAAATTACCTAGGCCTCGGGTCATGGATATAACCGTAAATAACATAAAGTATATCCGTAAATACCATAAAGTATATCCAGAATTACTTTCGCCATGGCATAGGCCTGGCTATATCCGTAAATAACATAAAGTATATCCAGAAATACCATAAAGTATATCCAGAAATTACTTGGCCATGGCCGTAAATATATCCATGGCGCTTAATTGATGATAGTTTCGGATATACTTTTGATAGTTTCTCGGATATAGAATTGATAGTTTCTCGGATATAGAATTGATAGTTTCGGATATGGAATTGATAGTTTCGGATATACTTTAATGATCAAAAAGCATTCAAACTTACTATTGAATTCAAAGAGTAATAAATGTGTACAAATAAGTAAGTGCATTGAATTCATCGACCAACTTTTTTGACTCGGTTTCAAGTACTCAAATTTATATAAATCTGGGTCTAAAGGCAAGCATATACATCAAGTTCAAGAAAAATTCTACCTTTAATAATTTTTCTAGTGATGAACAAAGGCAAGGGAAATTCGGGAGCCAACTTTGGGTGATTCAAATGATGACAAAAGTTGGAAAATATACATGGTTTGCTACCAAAAATTCCTCAATGGTCATCTTGTTGTTCTCGCAAATTCTCTTCTCGCAAATGGAACTCCCTCATTTCGTTGTCCATTGGAGCCATGTAATGGACACAATTGTAGGGATAAGGATTATGTGGGGATAGTCAATCATGCTCATGAAGTTTGGCAACGCTCACAACATTGATGAAGCCGCTAGGATTCACCACAAGGCTTTGGAAATGTATTTGGAATATATTTTGAATGAATATGATCCAAAAACAAATTGAATGACAACGTAGGCGATGATGGAGCAGTGGTAGTGGTAGTGTTTAATGGTGTTAAATTCGTTTTTAATATCGTTGTGTTTGATGTATTTTGTAATATAGGTGATGTATTATGTTATCTAAATGTGCTTCAAATAAGTAATACCGGCAATTCAAACCAAACTAATCGGCACTTTAGATCTAAAGAAAATTATATTATACAAGAGATATTATTCATTAAAAAAATCTACAAACAAACAAACCACACAATACATAACAAATTATTCATTCATGCTCTCCATAAACTTATAGAGTGCAGAGTGCCGGAACATATCATGCTCTCCATAAGCTTTAGTTGCCCCACGATCCTTGGCATGTAATGTAAGAGAATCCCAAAACCATGTTGATTTCTTGTCGTTCTTATTGTCACGTAACGGGCAAGTGAAGTTTATCCGAACTGCTCCACAAACTATAATATCCCTCCTTAATATCTTCTAAGAAACCCGCAATTTTTTAGCAGCTCTTTCTTCTTCATAATCTTCAACATTTTTCTCGTACTTGATCGACCTACTCGTACTCATACCGAGAAATTGATTGCTTTTTAGATGAAATTTAGAATAAAAAAGAAGTGAAGATCTAACTTATTTATACCGAATCCGTGGACTGTTTTTGTTTGAAATTTGGCACTATTGAATACATGACTGTTTTTTGTTTGAAATGTAGTTAACTATTGAATCCGTGATCGTTTTTGTTTGAAATTTGGCACTATTGCTTATGGACAAAATGAAGTCCGTACTAGTTGGGATAACTATTGAATCCGTGGACTCGTTTTGTTTTTTTATTACTCACTTGGAACACCTAACTTGGAACACTTGTCCAAAATCAAGTTCAAGGCCAATTTAAGTTTCGGGTATTCAATATAGTAGTTTCTGGATATTCAAATTAAGAGTTTCGGATATAAAATTGATAGTTTCGGATATTCAAATTAGAGTTTCGGATATAAAATTGATAGTTTCGGATATACATTTGATTGTTTTCTCGGTTATTCATTTGTATATCCGTAAACCATTAAAGTTTGCAAAGGACATTTTGTTTTGAAATGTGGTTAACTATTGAATCCGTGACTGATAAGTTTCCTTGTCTTTAATGGTCAAAAAGCATTCAAACTTATTATTGAATTCATTGAATTCAAAGAGTAATAAATGTGTTCATTGGTAAGTGCATTGAATTCATTGAATTCAAAAGAGTAATGAATGTAAGTGCATTAAATTCATTGAGCAACTTTTTGACTCGGATTCAAGTACTCAAATTCTATATAAATACAATACAACACCACTCCTACCATCACAACAAAAAAAAAATCAAATTTATCAAAATGAATAACAACAACAACAACCAAGCTCAAGCAGGCGAAAGTTCCGATTCTCGATGTAGGGTTTCAAACTCGAGGAGGTTGAATATGTGGATGTTCCGCCTAGTGTTCCTCCTAGGGTTAGAAGAGAATGGACCCCGGAGCAAAAAATTGCAAGTCACAAGCGATCAATCCAAAATGGGCGTTTCCCTCTATAATGGGGAAAATAAATTGCAATGCCCATTCTCGCCACCCTCTCGAGAATTCTAACAAAAACCTTGACTTGGGACCTACTCTTTGCGCATGCTATTCATTATGGATCTATTTCTTCGTATGGAGAAATATCCATGGAACAAAGACATCGCACTAGAACAACATATGACGAGTCAATGATGGGAATTAGGGATGTTGATGTTTGTTCTTGTTGCCGTTGTTGTTCTTGCTTCTCCCCTTGTTGCAGCTTGTTCTTTTTTTTTTTTTGTAATTATATTTAAAATAATTTACTTAGTTTGTTTTCTTTATACATTCTCCGATACTTCTATCAATTCTATAACCGTAAACTCTCAATTCTATAACCGTAAACTAATAATAAGTATATCCGTAAACTATCAAAATGTATATCCGTAACTACCAAATTGAATATCCGTAAACTATCAATTCAATAACCGTAAACTCTTAAATTGAATAACCGTAAACAATCAATTCTATATCCGTAAACAACCATATTCAATACCCGTAAACTTTACAATGTACATTAATTACATCACTAAACCGCATTCCTAATTACATAATTACATTCATCTATGAATCTTGTTCATTACTTTGTTCTTCTCGTTCTTTTTGTTTTTTTCTCTTTTTCAAAAGTGTTTGCGTCAATCATTAACCTATGCTTATCTTTGTTCAATTGACTAAGCAAAAGTGTTGAAAGAATTTCACTGTAGACGGATCCTTTGTTTATCCTACAAATTAAAAAAAAAAAAAAAAATTGTTAAAACATATATATACAAACTCATATAATATAAATATGAATAAAAAAACTTTAATAGTACCCGACATAACTCAGTGGTAATGAAAGTACTTTGATCCTTGAAAATCATTCATCTCGTACATCACATAAACTCCACAATCATGATTATCATTTGCATTTTCTTTAAGAACCCAATCACATTCCATGTATTCAAATTTATATGTTTTTTTGCCTTCAAAATCTTTATAACATCGATGACCAATCTTTTGCAAAAAGCTTTCATAGGCACATACCGAAAAAAAAATTAAGTATAAAATATTAGATAACCAATAAAAACAAAAATGAAAAATATAAAAACCGCTTTCGTGAGTTTCAAAACATATACCAATGCTTTCGTAAGTTTCACAACTTCACTTTTTTTGCATCATTCATTGCAAGGTTGTCAAAATATTGAATCTTTTTGAAGCCATGTTGTACACATATAGTGTAAAGTGCCCACCTTTACCGCTTCCCTTAAAGTATGGGATAAAAACCGCAAAAATATATTAGGTGACTATCCGTAAATAAAATAAAGTATATCCGTAAATACCATAAAGTATATCCGTAAATACCATTTATTATATCCAGAATTACTATGGCCACGGCATAGGCCTCGCCTTGGCCTAGGCCTTGGTCACGGATATAACCGTAAATAACATAAAGTATATCCGTAAATACCATAAAGTATATCCAGAAATTACTTTGGCCATGGCATAGGCCTTGGCCTTCGCCTATGTCTTGGACATGGATATATCCGTAAATACCATAATTAAAGTGTATCCGTAAATACCATTTATTATATCCAGAATTACTATGGCCATGGCATAGGCCTTGGCCTTCGCCTAGGCCTTTGTCATGGATATAACCGTAAATAACATAAAGTATATCCAGAATAACATAAAGTATATCCGTAAATACCATAAAGTATATCCAGAATTACTTTGGCCACGGCATAGGCCTCGCCTTGGCCTTGGCCTTGGTCATGGATATATCCGTAAATACAATAAAGTATATCCGTAAATACCATAAAGTATATCCGTAAATTACTTTGGCCATGGCATAGGCATAGGCATTGGGTCGCCTAGGCCTTCGCCTCGCCTAGGCCTCGTCATGGATATATCCGTAAATACCATAAAAGTATATCCGTAAATTTTCAATATGATATCCGTAAATGTTTTGACAAATGAAAATACATACCGCATCTACTTCATTCGGCCCATTAGATTCCCATCGACATTAACATCATTTTTCCAATACCAAAAGCTTCGAGCCATTTCTTTAAAATTATTACGAGCATTTTGAGAACGTATCGCCCAAGTAGCCTCGTTAATATAAATGATAACAATATCTTAAAGAAAATTCATGGATATATACCCCGCAATCAATATCAAATATATACTTATAAGTTGTTGAAAAAGTAAACTTACGTAATGGTCAACACCAAACATAAATCTCTTCATTACACCCTTTTTATGCTCCAACTTGTTCAAAAACAATGCCCAAGCATTCACAATAACACCCGTGATATCTCGTGTCTTCTCTCATACTCGAATATCATCTCGCTTCCACCAAGTGGCATCATTAAACCGAAAATAAACACCGAAAAAAATAATATTAGAATTTGAATACCATAATAAATTTCAACTGTAATAAAAATGGGATATTACTTTTTGACTCGAAGAATCAATTTTGAGAAGCAATAATCAACCACTTCCATCTTCACTTTGGCATACCAATCATTACGCCCTTATTCTTCACCATAAATTCGTATGAAAGAATAATCTCACCATTCACAAAGTTCCAAATGCACATCATCTAACATCTTGTCAAACTTCTCACCATTAACACCATGTTGAATAATTTTATCAACCAAATTATCAATATCACCCAAAATTTGTGTAGAATATTCTTCTTCCACCTCGTAAACTTCCTTGATAAATGTACATAGGCTCAATGGTCGGTTGTTTAAACAGATGGGAATCAAGAACTTGATCCTCTCGTATTAAGCCTAGCAAATTGATCGCCCGAGGTGGAATCGCAACTTGATGCTCGCAAATTGATCTTCGCTGGTTGATCAACATTAACTTGATCCTCTCGTAACATCTTGATCCTCATAATGCTCATGCACATATCTATCATCAAAACTCAAATTTTTCAACATTTTCATCTGACATCGTATGCTCGGATTCTTGACTCGTGAAAGAATCCTAAATGTTGGCAAAGGTCCAACCTTCCCTTTCTCCTTCAAATTTCATCTTTTGATGTTTTCAACTTATCAATAATATCATCAATGTAATCAAAAACCCGACTTCCCAAGGTTCACTATCACCAACCAAATCCTCCTCTTCAAACAGATCCTTTCTCAACATCATCATTATTAACTTTTTCTTTCCCCTTCTCAATATTAGAAATCCTTGCAATGTGAGCATTGATAGCAACTTTAATATCATTTTGAAATATTTCCAGTGACTCTTAATGTAATCCAAAACTTCGAACATTTTCACTTGCAGGTATTTTTGTACGATGACTTACATCCTCAACAAAAGGAGCACTTCAATCGCAATCCAATTTGTCCTTCATCTAAATCATCCTCATATCTCGAAATCGGATAAACATTATCCAAATAAAGAACTCAGACTTCAACCAATCTTAGCTTCATTCCTGCACTCGACGTAAATTTTCTCGAGTCCAATGTTGAATCAAAGGACGTGCGCTGGTTCATGTTTACTCAAATATGGAAATCTATGAAAGTAAGCTACTAAAAGAATTGCCACACAACCACCGCAACACCCGACTTTACCGCTGTAAGAAGCCTTAAACTTCCTAACACCATCGATAACTTATTCAATACAACCGGCACCAATCAAACTTTTGATTTGAGTAACATCCTCAACCAATGCCAACAAAGAACAAACAATAGCCTTTGTTACTACCGGTGCAAGAAAGAAACCCACAAAGAAACAAGACATAGAGGCGTTTAAACTCATCACCTCCATCGTAGTTGTTTGATGCGTTCACCAAGCAGACGGGCCGGAATACCATCTTTAACTTTCCCAAAAGTATTTTTGTATCGTGCGCTCAACGTTTTGTCAATCCCTATTGAACTATTTATCTTCTCTTTTTTTAAGTTCCTAGGAAGACCAAGAATATCAAAAACATCATTTGTATTTATGTAATACTTGTTATTTTTGATTCTCGAATAAATCTTCCCGAATCAAATCTTTCCACGAGATATTCCACAATTCCCCGTTGGCAATCTATTCATCTTAAGTTCTAATAGTCCACCAAAACCTATAGATTTAACATCTTCTTTCCGAGAATCGGTTAAGTTAAGATCAATAAGCCTTTCGGGACACAACAATGTTCAAATGCCCGTTTCTTACCACTTTCAACCACATCCCCGTTGATTTCTTATTTGAGTTCTTCTTTTGTTTCTTAATACCTTCACCTTTATTTAAATCTGCAAGCCTACAAAACATAAAAAAAAAAAAAAAAAAAAAAAAAAAAAAAATAAAAATCAAGAGGATATCCGTAAATAAATGAAATGAATATCCGTAATAATAAAGAAAGGATATCCGTAAACAAACAATTCAATATACGTAAACAAGTAAATGAATATCCGTAAACAAACAATTGAATATACGTAAACAAGTAAATGAATATCCGTAAACAAACAATTGCATATCCGTAAACAAGTAAATGAATATCCGTAAAATATCCACAAATTGATATCTAGAAACAATTGAATATCCAGAAACAAACAATTGAATATCCAAAACTTTCAAAAGGATATTCAAAAATATCTACAAATAATTAAAAAGCTTCGGATATTCTTTCAAAAGGTTCTCGATATCAATTAAAAAGCTTCTCGATATCAATTAATTTTGAAAGCGATATCCTATCAAAAGCTTCCTGATATCCTTTCAAAAGCTTCCTGATATCCTTTCAAAAGCGTTCTCGATATCAATTAAAAAGCTTCGGATATCAATTAATTTTGAAAGGATATCCTATCAGCTGATATCCTTTCAAAGGTTCTCGATATCCTTTCAAAAGGTTCGGATATCCGTAACATATCAAGAATCTTTTGAAAGGATATCCGTAACCTTTTGAAAGGATATCCGTAAGCTATTTAATTGATATCCGTAACCTTTTTAATTATGAATTAAAAGCCAAGAGACAATACTAAAACACATTGTTAAACATGACGAAAATTATGAATTAAAAGCCAAGAAACGACAATACTAAGTAGAATAGTAAATCGTTAAACATAAAACACAAAATCGATACACAAATTGAAAATTTCAAACTAAAACACATTGTTAAATTCATATACGTATGAGTATGCTTAATATATCCAGAAATTTATGAAAATGCGAACCAAAACAATAATAACATGTGAACTCACAATCGAATTTTCGCTTGGTCCTGATTTCTTCAGCTGGTCGATTGCTCATGATTTCATCAACTGGATTTCCCATAATACCTTCGATTGCTACTGATTTCGCTTGCTACTGATTTCTGGATATAGTTTCTGGATATTCAACTGGGGTTCCCTTGCTACTGATATCGTATTGGTATTAAACTTAGGGCAAACATGTTTTAATTAAACCGGTTAAGAAATCAGTTCGTTAAACGTTCAATTAAAACAGTTAATAAACCGGTTAAGAAACACGTTTCTCCTTAGCGCTAAGGAGAAACGCGTTTCTCCTTAGATTTTACGTTCCTACATTACTTTCCTTAATTCCCGAGCCGAACCCATTTTAAGACATTTCGATCGGGACGGAGGGAGTAGTATTTATTACTACTATATATAATTATTAATTATTGTACTACTATATAAATAATTAATTATAAATTTCATTATAATTAATTATTTTATTAATATATTTTATTTTAATAATGGTAGTTTTTTTAATATTCTTATATTTTCATTATTTTTTATATGTTAATTGTAATTTTTGTTGAAAAAATTAATTTCAAATGTTCCTTCACGTGTCACCCTCTAATTGACTCTAATTGATGCAATTATCTTGATTTTATTTTTTTCTCTTTTGCCGTGATCATCGTCTGCCAAAACAAATTTTACAAAAGTCATTCACGACTTGTGTAAAAAAATCATGAATGGACTAAGTCTCCTTGCCAAATCAACCATGACATTTTGAAAATGTCATAGCTGTGTATGCTCTTAAAGTCAAGGCGACCTGGCGAAGGAAAAGGAAGGGGCATTGAAATAAAATAAAAAATGTAAAATTAAAATAAAATTAGAAAGTACTGACGGCGACAGTTTTGTGGTTAGAATTGAAGCCGTACTGGGGCGGGCCTGGCTGCTAATGAATGTGGTCATGTTTGGGAGAAATATCCAAAAATTCTGATGCGGATGCTGAGGGCGACGTGACGTGATCGTACCTTTATCTTATCTTACATACAAACGTCATCACGTCGTCTAAACTGTGACGTTATGCTTGTGACGGTAATAGAAACCTTATCATCTCTGCATCCTACTTGATGAAGGCCATTCTGGGCAATAGCCCGTGGGGCAAAAAAGAGGCCCGCAGCCTTTGGACCGTTTGGCCCGAAGCCCGCCGTTCGTGGACCAGCTCGTATCCGGTCCGCTTACTTAGACGGTACAGGCCTCACCGAGCTTTTTGGACCACGGACCGGCCAAGCCCGCGATGTTATGTGGCCCGTTTACCCTTTGTCTGTTTGGCCCGTTTTCCTTTTTTTTTTTTTTTTTTAAATGACGTTAATACGTTAACATTTGGATAAAAATAAACAAGAGCTTAGTGTCCAAGTGGTTAAGTGACACCCTATTTCAGATTTTGTAAAAAAAAAAAAAAGGAGGAAATCCGTTTGGCTCGTGGATCCTTGGATCCGGGCCAAACGGGCGGGCCTCACATCGGTTTAACCCACGGGCCGGGCCGGGTTAAAGCCCGTTGATACACACGGACGGGCCGGGCTAAGCCCGTTTGTCCGTTTGTCCGCACTTACACGGGCCGGGCCGGGCCGGGTAACCCGCTTGGCCTTCATCAATCCTACTCCTTCCGTCAATGTA
Organism: Adenophora triphylla var. japonica; assembly: GCA_022495995.1. Lineage (NCBI taxonomy): Eukaryota > Viridiplantae > Streptophyta > Magnoliopsida > Asterales > Campanulaceae > Adenophora > Adenophora triphylla. Next base: position 199,946 of record JAFEMH010003867.1, read on the forward strand.
TTTTTTATTTTATTTTTTTGCAAATTGCAACTTGGTTATTGTGTTTTGTCCGTAGTTAGGCTCTGTTTATTTGGGGTAAAATATTTTTTGAAAAACATTTTCCTAATTTTTCGATGTTTGTTTCGCATCAGAAAATGAGAAAAGTTTCATTTTTATCTTATTTTTCGAAAAATATTTTAATTTTTCGAAAAACATTTTACCGAAATTTTTTTTTCGGAGAATGTTTTACGCTAAACAAACGGAGCCTTAGATTGTGATTTCCTACAATGTATTTTTTGCAACTTTCTAGCCAATATCGTTAATTTATTACAATCTAATATTGTTAGAACAGAGTCTATGTAGAAGATAGAAACAAGCAATAATCACACAACATAAGAATATACGTGATTCACCAACTTGGCTACGTCCACGGGTAGAGGGAGAAAATTTTATTATCTTCTGGAAATTAATCGATTACGATCTCTAATCTAATGCACGAATTCTTGTCAAAGAACTCACAGCTGTGCAAACTCTAGATCTAGAGAAACAGATGAGCAAAAGGAACTAGCATATATGGTTGTGAGTAGTCTCTATTTACATGCCCTACTCCTAGCCCGCAGAATTTTAACCCTAAAGGAGATATGGCCGCTCAAAAACCCGGATCCGCCTACCGCGCAATCGCCCCTTTAACAGGGGCGCGATCCCCCCCCCCCCCGGCGCTTGATCGCTCGATTTGTCTTATCGCGACCGCTCCCCCCTCAACTTTCCAAAAATACTCTCCCTTTCTCATTATCTTCTTCTTCCCTTTCTTCTTCTTGCATCACCACCTACAACCACAACCCACCACCACCACCACCAATCCAAACCATCCTCCTCCATCTCCGCTAGTCTTAAACCATCATCACTCCATCTCTTTCGGTTCCAACAAATTGTCACATCCCAAATTAAAAAAAAAAATTGCACCAACCCTCAAATCTCTCAAACCCACACACGGAGAATCTGAACACAAACACAAACATAATTAGAAATGTGCGTGCACACACACACACACACACACACAATCACAGTCAAACACACAAAGGTGCGCATATTTGGATCTTGAGAGTTTAAATAACAAGTTTCAAGCTTTCTGACTTTAAACCCTAGTACATCATCCAAATTTGAAACCCAAAATCAACTTTGAATTTGATTTTCTTTCCTCAGGTTTTATGTAAACTAGTGTAACACCTGTGCGTTAAACGCACGATAAAAAAAAATTAGATAAATAAAATGAAGTAAATCATATTGTTAATATAACTATGTCATTTGATTTGCATGACTGTCATTAAATAAAAATAATTATCTCATTTCTAAATAATTAATATTATCAACAACTCTATTTTTTCATTAATTTGCGTCTTTCAAAAAATAATCTTTTTGAATATAATTTTATAAAGTCGTACTTCGTATTTTCTAACCAAATTATATAATAGTTTTTTTTTTAAATTATCTTATAGTTTTTATTTAGAAAAATACATATAAAATAGAATATTTTAGAAAACTATTTTGAAATAGTTATGAAACCATATTTATTGTTTTGGCAATAAATATACAATTTACAACCCAAAAAAATCAATTTAAAATTTCAATGCAAATTAATTATCCCAATTTTTGAAAATCCTTTCTTATACTTTGTATTTACCAATTTTTTTTTTTTAATTTATGAAAGTTCTTCTAAGTAACACTCATTGAAACTTAACTATATATCACTTTTTAAGAAGACGGTTCAATAAAATACTAAAATCTCAGGTTTCATTTTATTATGTTTTGGAATTTTAATGAACAAAAAAAATATCGATAATAAAATCAAAAGTTGTATAAAAAAAGTGGCTAAATAAGATTTTAAGCCTATTTTTTACCATTAGCTAAAAAATCACTTAGTTCGAAGAAATTAATGAAAAAAAGGAAAAAAAAGGTTTTAATAAAAACAAAGAAGAATTTAAGAGAATATAATTTTAAAAAAGAAATTTTCAACAAAAATATATCATCACATTAATTTAATAATATTACAGATTTCTAAACATAATCAAAAACTATTTTCATTTTAAGAACACTTTTCATTTAAGAAAAAAAAATGAAAAAAATATCTAAATATCATTGTTATGAATAACCAATAACCATTTACAAAAAAAAAAAAAAAAAAAAAAACTTAATTAGTTACACATACATGTTTGTTCAAATATTTTTTTTGTCCTTACAAATAATTCAAAATTATACATCAAAAGAGATATAATTATTTGATTGAACTTTAACCAAAAAGTTATAAAAATTTAATTATTTTTATATTATTTTAAGAATAAAATATATTTTTTATTGTTTTCTCAAAATACTAATATTGTACAATTTGTATCCAAGATAGAATTTTAAAACTTACATTAACTAAGTCAAAAATATCATTTTATTAAATGAAAGGATTCAATGTACAAAATAATTGTTGGTTTTGGAGTTTCCATAAATCTTTAAAAAAACAATTATTACTATTACCCACATTTCAAAAATATTATTTCATTAAATAAATGAAAAATTTCATGTGTTTCTAAATGTATTTTTACTATATTTTTTTTTTTCATATTTTTTTTTACTTGCAAAATTAAGAGTGTGCAAAACAATGATATTTATATATTTGTGAATAAAGGAGTTTAGGTATATTGATTAAGAGTAAGAGAAAAAAAAGTAATGATTCATTTGCATTTAATTAATAAGGGAGAGAATAGGATAATATGTTAATTTAAAGACAATTAATTATTTTCTTGATTAGTTGATTTAAAACAAAAAATATTCTAGAATCATTCATGTTTGGGAGGGAAAATGAGATTGTTGAAGTGTTCTATGCATTTCAACCTTTATATATATATACTCCCTCCGTCCCGGCGAAAGAGCCACAAAATTTGTCCGGCACGCAAAATAAGAAATGTGATGTAGGAAAGAGAAAAAGTTTAAATGTTGTGAGTATGAAAAATTAAATAGGAGAGAGAATGAGTGGGAGGTGATGTAAGAAAGAGAATGTTGTGAGTGTAAAAGTAAAGTAGGAGAGAGAATGAGTGGAGAGAATAGTGATTTAAGGTTTCCTTTTTGGGAAAGTGGCTTTTTAAATGGGACGCCCAAAAAGGAAATAAATGGCTCTTTCGCTGGGACGGAGGGAGTATAATTTTTCATTAATTTGCGTCTTTCATTCAAAAAATAATCTTTTTGAATATAATCTTATAAAGTCGTACATCATCCAAATTTGAAACCCAAAATCAACTTTGAATTTGATTTTCTTTCCTCAGGTTTTATGTAAATATGAAAAACCCATTAATTTAACACAATTCTTGGTGGATATTATTGGAGGTGGTGACATGAGGGAGGGGGCTAGAAGAGGGGGACAAAAGGGGAAGGGACAGTGGAGATTATTGGTATTTGGTTTTTGGTTGGGAAAATTTACCAAATTCTAGGGTTGTTAATAGCGAAAGTGAAAATTCATAGGTGGTGTGTAAAGTGAGGACCAGATATATCATACTCTCTCCGTCCGATCTGATTTGAAGGTTCACCATTTGAGTTTTACACAAAAATTAAAAAAAAAAAAAAGATGAGAAAAGTATATCATACTCTCTCGATCCCATTTGAAAGTTCACCATTTGGATTTGACACAAAAATTAAAAAAAAAAATGAGAAAAATATATCATACTCTCTATCCTATTTGAAGGTTCATCATTTAAGAAAAAAAAAAAGATGAAAAAGATTATTCCCTACGCCCCATTACAAATTACACACTTTCCTCAATGGACGTCTCAATACAAACTACACATTTCCTAAAATAAAAATATGGAAAAATTCCTTTTTAACCACAAATCCCAGATCATATCCCATTAAAACCCAGCCCAAATTAAAAAAGACTAACTCCTTTATTATTCCAAATTAAAATCCCTTTAAACCCCATTTTACTAGGAAACGACCAAAATGAAGTTAACACCGTTGGTGTTAACTTCCATCAATCTCATTTTCGTCAATCCAAATCTCTCTTTAACCTTCCCCCATGTTCCTCAAATCCCCATGTCGATTCTCAAACCATCTCCTCTTTCGCTTCTTCTCAGCCCAACAAAGCCTCATTCTTCACAAACCCACTTACCCATCACCACAATCTTACATGGAACTCACTAAGAACTTTTACGAATCGATGAAAGAATGTTCTTTTCTTCGATGCTTGCCAGTTGCCCGGAAGCTCCATGCCCAGCTCGTTGTTTCGGGTCTGGACTCCTCGATTTTCATCCAAAACCATCTCATCAATATGTACTCCAACTGTGGCCTTGTTCATGATGCATTCGGGGTGTTTGATAGAATTCTTACGGGAAATGTGTTGGTGGAACACGATGATCAATGGTTTTTGGATTCGGGTGAGATTAGGAATCTTTGAAAAATTTGTTCGATGAAATGCGAGAGAGACATTGTTTCGTGGAATTCTATGATGTCAGGTTATTTTCGTAATGGGAAGGCTGCGGAATCTGTGAAGGTTTTTGTTTCCATGGTCCCGGGATGGTAATTGCGTTCTGATGGATTTTCCTTTTCTTGCGTGATGAAGGCACGTGGCGATCTTGGGTATGTAAACTGGGCTATGCAATTGCATGCTCTGGTTGTGAAGTTTGGGTTTTACGGAGATGTGTCAATTGAATCTTCTCTTCCTGATATGTATATCAAGTGTGGTGCTCGAGTTTTCTTGAGCAAGTGTTTTTGAGGATGAGGGATCCAAATTTGTTTTCTTGGAATTGTATGATATATGGTTACTCAAAATTGTACGGTCTTGAAAGGGCTCTTTGTTTTTGGGTACCTTTTCCATTGATAAAGCCACCATTATTAATCATAAAATCTTAGTTTTTGTTTATCTTTTTTTATAGGAATATTTTTATTTGATATTTTGCTTCTTGTATATTTTTATTTGACAATAGAGCATGTCCTATATCATTTGTTATAGGACTATTAAAAGGTCTTAAAGCTTTGTATATAATGTTGCCATGTCCTATAGCACTTGCTATAGGACTATTAGAAGGTCTTAAAGCTTTGTATACGATGTTGCCAAGTCCTATAGCACTTGTTATAGGACCATTTAAAGTTCTTTTAGCTGTGTATTTGATGTTGTCAAGTCCTATACCGATTCTTTATAGGACCATTTAAAGTTCTTTTAGTTGTGTATTTGATGTTGCCAGGTCCTATAACAGTTGCTATAGGACCATTCAAATGGCTTATATCTGTGTATTTGATGTTGCTAGGTCCTATACCAGTTGCTATAGGACCATTCAAAGGGCTTATATATGTGTATTTGATGTTTGCTAGGTCATATAACAGTTGCTATAGGACTAATTAAAGGCCTTATATATGTGTATATGATGTTGCCAGGTCCCATACCATTTGCCACATTGTTATTCACAAAAAACAATAAATCAAGTGTCTATATCACTTGCTATAGGACCATTAAAAGGTCTTAAAAACTTTGTATATGATGTTGCCAAGTCCTATATCACTTGTTATAGGACTATTTAAAGTTCTTTTAGCTGTGTATTTGATGTTGACAGGTCCTATACCAGTTGCTATAGGACCAAATAAAGGGTTTATAGCTTTGTATATGATATTGACAGGTCCTATACCAATTGCTATAGGACCATTCAAAGGTCTTATTGCTTTGTATATAATGTTGCCAGGTCCTATACCGGTTCTTTATAGGACCAATTAAAGGGCTTATAGCTTTGTATATGATATTGACAGGTCCTATACCAATTGCTATAGGACCATTCAAAGGCCTTATAGCTTTGTATATGATATTGACAGATCCTATATCAATTGCTATAGGACCAATTAAAGGTGTTATAGCTTTGTATATGATGTTGCCAGGTCCTATATCAGTTGCTATAGGACCATTCAAAGTTCTTTTGTATACGATGTTGGCAGATCCTATACCAGTTGCTATACCAACGCATTAAGACCTTTGAATCGTCATATAACATCTGGTATAGGACTTAATTTGCAGTCTCAACTTATACCACATTGAGTAAGGAGAGTAAGAAAATTGTTTTAATTTGCTCTACCATATTCTTGAATATAATCATCCAAAGATGCAGATCTGAAAGAAACACGAGTCAGTTTTTCTCACATTTTCACAAGTAGATAAATATGAATATAAAAAGAACAAAGGTCTTATAATATCAAACCAGGTCCTATACCAAGTTTCATATTAATATCAAACCAGGTCCTATACCACACTAAAACCCACACCAATTGCTATGCCAGTTAAAACAATATAGTACCAAACTAACAACATCAGTTTTTCCCACATTTTCACAAGTAGATAAAATTATACAATCCACAATATTGCACCTATCAAAAGATGAGAAATAGCAAAGCGAGCGAGAGTAGTATCTCGCCGGTAAGCTTCGGAATTTGGGTTTCCATCAACATGCTTCAATTTCCATGGGGCTTTAAAAGCCTTGGTGCAGAATCTCACTATCGGAGGCCACGAACACCAACGACGGCAAACACAAGCCGATCTAGCTAGATCGATTAAAGGAAGCTTCTCGAAGATAGCGCGAAGGATGTTCTCAGAAGACGGCCACTTGCAATAAACCTTCAATCGGTTCGATTATGCCTTCAATGGCGTGTTTAGGGTTTGATTTGGTGTTGGAGACTCGTTGGCGCCGCTTGGATACGATAACGAGAGAGTTTTTGAAAAAAAATCTTTTTTTTTGGAATGTGCGGAAACGGCGGTGTTAACAAACCGTTTGTGTCCGTGATGTGTGGGTTTTAGGGGAATTTCAATCTCAAATGGGTTAAAATGGGTTATTTATTTGAACTATGGGTTTTTGGGTCTCTAACTCTAAAATTTATATTAATGAGACTCACATGTCATACTAATAATAACAATTCAATTATTAAGCACCATGTAGGAGAGCTCCCTTGGGGCCAGGAGTATAAGGGGTGCTGCCACCCTGACTACCTCGGACATATTCCGCGGTTTACCTTCGCCAGTCACTGAGGAGCTGGTGGCTGATGGTCAAGGACATAGTCCGACGAAACTGGGAAACCTCGGTATCAAAAAAAAAAAAAAAGACAACAACAATTCAATTATTATTTCCTACTCTACTTTCTCGCTCCTACCGCCCTTTTCATACTAACAACATCTATTCTACTACTCCCTCCGTCCCGGTCGAAGTGTCCCAACTTTCTATTTTGGGCATCCCATTTAAAATGTCTCATACCCAAAAAAGGAAAGTTTTTTCACTATTCCACCCACTCATTCTCTCTCCTACTTTACTTTTACACTCACAACATTCTCTCTCCTAACTATTCCTCCCACTCATTCTCTTTCCTATTTAATTTTTCATACTCACAACATTTAAACTTTTCTCTTTCTTACATCACTTTTCTTAATTCTCGTGCAATTGTCCTTTTCGGACACTTCGGCAGGGACGGAGGGAGTATATTTTTCTGAATTCCCGTGCAAACAAAAATGGAGAAAGTTGTAGTAGGACGAAGGGAATACAGTATATGTTATGAGCATAGATAGTTAGATAGAGAAAAAAAAGTGAAGTAGGTAATTATTGCGAGCCTAATTAATAAGCGGGTCCCATTTTCAATTTAGACAATTTAGAAAAGATGAACCTTTAACCGGAAAGGAGAGAGTAGACATGTCCAAACGGTTCCGGTTCCCAGTTCCCAAATAGCCGGAACCGTATTCGAACCATATTAATCCGGTTCCCGGTAATTATTGCGAGCCTAATTAATAAGCGGGTCACCATCTAACTTTTTTTTTTTTAAATCCAAACCTCTTAAGACAGTAAAGACGCTAACTAATCTGTTTTTTTTTTTCTTTTCACTTGGGGAGTATGTTTTTGGAAAGAATGAGAAGTGGACAAAATTTGGTTAGTATATTATTAAAGATAGAATAAAAATTCTAATAATATTTTTAGAATTTAAATAAAACAACACTACACTACAAGTATAAATACTAAATAAATGCTAAATAAATGCTAAATATTACATTTAACTTACATTGAGTTCTGGTTTCCGGTTCCGGAACCGCCGGTTCCCGGTTCCGCCGGTTCCTCTGTTCCCAATATGGTGGATTCGTATTCGAACCGTTTCAATCCGGTTCCCAGTTACGTCCGGTTCCGGATTCCGGCGGTTCCCGATTTTTGCCGGTTCCCGATTCCGGTTCTACCCGTCGATTCCGTCGGTTCCCGATTCTATTTGGACACGTCAAGGAGAGAGTACTAAGCAAGGGAAAGTAGCTGATGCCAATACAACTATTTTTTACCCCCTAGAAATCAACAAAACTGTAGGGAAACCAACTAGAAAATGGACTTAAAAAAGTAGTTTTTTCAGTCCCCTTCATTTGTAAAAAACACTTCAGAATTCAGCTACTGCTGGTCAGGAGAGGAAGAAGCATCAGATAAGTCAATATGGTTGGCATCTTTCATGGTCCTAATCATACCATCAGCTTTCCATTTGGCAAAGTCATTCTCTAGGGCAACCTGCATCCATGAATGCCTGCAACAACTGCCAGCTTCAGATATCGTTAGCCAACTTCTCTCACGACGGCACTGTTCTGGCCACGACTCCAGCTCCTCTGTCACCAGCAATGCATACATGGCTGCTTTGCAAAAACCTTCAGGACTGAACTCATCTTGGAGTGTTTTGCTTTTGAAATGGTAATCTCCCAAATAATGCTGCAATACATCCAATAACCATTATTATTTTTATATATAAAATACACTTATAAACAAAAGTAATTAGCTCACCACCATGTGCCAAACAAGCTCAACTGAGCTGAAAGCGCAGAAATACCAACATTTAAAAAGTAATCAAAAGTTTAATTTTCAGCCTCCTAGTGATGCTGAAAGGGGTTAAACTTGTTGTTAGCGACTTTTTTTTTTTTTTTTGGGGGGGGGGGGGTGTTGTCATGTCACATAGCCATCTAGCCCATTCTAGCAGTATATACATGGGGTGAACCAATCAACACACATGTAATATGAAAGAATAACACAAATTTTGTCAACCCAGTTTGTCAATACATGACTACATCTTGGGGTTGCCAAGCTAGGATATTCACTATAATCAACATATATGGTGTTTACAATCATAGTACATGCAATCTCACATAGGTACGAGTATGGCTTCTCACACACACACACACACACACACACACACACACACACACACACACACACACAAATCTCCTCTTTAGAAGAACACACATCACGATCATGGCAACAGGTGGCCAAGTGCCCCTCCGGATTCTCCCAGCCCCTTGGCCTCTCTTAACACTCGATTATGTCATGGATCTCCCTTCAAGCAACCAAAGTTTATGGCCGTCGTACATGTTTATATAGGGTTAACACAAAAGCCGTAAACCTATTTCAAGTAGGAGACCCAAACAAAATAGGAACTCCCGAAATTGGGGCTATGCAGCAGCACCATGTGGACACATAGCCAATCAGTGACCAATGCGCATGGTCAAAGGGAGCGTCTTGCCCGCACGCCTCGCCTTTCCTTTGACTTAGAGTTTATCGCCTTTTTTAAAATGGCAGGCGGACGATAGCCTTTCTTTTTGAGGCGTCACATTTTTTACCAAGGGGAGAGGCGCATAAGGCGTCGCCTTTGGTAAAAGGCGCACAAGGCTGCCCTAAATTTATAATTGCGTCTTTTTATGTTACTACCTAGTTTGGATTTGACAAAACAAAGTCGAGTGCAAGAAAATGAGGGTTTTATTGTCAGAATTAGGGTCGAGAGACTGAGAAAGATAACCAGTACCTGCGATCAACGCAACGGCACCAGAGAGAGGGGGACGACCTCTGATGACCGACACACTTGCTTTCCGCTAAGTGTTCTTTTTTGTCTAAGTTATGCCCTGTTTTGTACTTCCTATTCAACTTCATCTTCTTCTTTTTTTAAAAAAAAAATCATTCTGTGTGCGTTAACCAAAGAAAGCACACTTCTCTCGGTTCTTTTTTGCTCTGTTATGTAGTTTCTACTTCCTCTTCATTTTCTTTTCTTTCCTTTTCTTTTCTTTTCTTTTCTTTTCTTTTCTTTTCTTTTCTTTTCTCTAGTCTTCTTACTGTCGACTTTTTCATGTAGTGAGAAATGAAAATACATTCTTTAAGTTTCTTTGCAATAAAGTGGTTAAATTGTTGTTAGTTATTTTTGCTCAGTTCGTTTTTACTGTTAATGAAAGTGAGAAAATACTAATAATAGTTCCTATTTACACGGTAGAATCTAAAATTGGCACAAAATGGGGGTCAAAGTAAAAAATATATTCTTATAAAAGGGTCAAATATGATGAAATTGCTATTAATGAAGTAAAATACTCCACTAACCTAGTCATAAAATCTCCATCATAGAGCATATCCCTTTGAAGGGAACTAAGAAAAAGTTCAAATAAATCAATGTTTCTCCTCAAATGAACACTACCAACTTTGCTTATCTAAGCTGAAAAGGTATGCACTATCACCCATTTTTTATTTGAAATTTTATGATAAAACGATATGCTTTATGTCTTCTTTTTGAAATATGTTATAGTGATATGGCTTCAAAGAACATTATCGTTGATTTGAACAGGGGTGAGAACGTGGATGGCAATAACTACAGTGTGGGACAAAGAAAGATCATATATTTGCTCATTAGAGGTTCTTGAGAATCTCAATTATGATACTTGAGCCACATACCCCTCTTCTCATATGGCTCTGCCACTGACTAGACCTACCTAACAGTGATGGTCCTACATGTAAAACACTCCATTAACCTGGTCATAATAATAGTGCAAGTGCAAATCCCTTTGAAAGGGAACAAAGAAAAGCATTCAAATAAATCTTTAACAGTGGTTGTCCTATATGTAAAATAGTTCATTAACCTAGTCATCAAATCTTCATCATAGTGCAAATCTCTTTAAAGGGGAACTAAGAAAAGCGTTCAAATCATAGTTGTGAAAGGCTAGCGCCTTCCTCGCCTGCCTCGCCATTTTGGCGCCTCTAGGGGTCGACCGCCTTTTGATTTTATGGCGGGCTGTTGTGCGCCTTTTTGGCACATGCGACACCTTTCTTGGTTATGGCGAGAGGCGTGGGGCATCCGCTTTTGTCAAAAGGCATAATAGGCATATGCGTAATGTTTAACTAAGTCTCTAGGTATGGGAAATTACATATTACCTTAATTTCATGTATTATTCTCTTTTCTAACATTGTTTAAAATTTATTTTCATAATTTTAAACGACTAATTGTTTACCGATGTGAACATAAAATGTGTTTTTTGTCTTATAATTCTCTTTTTTGGGGTTTTAGTTGTGTTAAGCTGTTATTGCATATGAAATTGTGACCTTTATTTAATGAAAAAATCTTGTTCATAACGTGTTTAAGCTTTGTTTAGTATATCTTACATATGTATTATTTTACTATTTTGTTTGTTCTATTTTTTCGCCTTGCTCGCTTTTCGGCCGCCTCGCCTTTTCTAGGAACCTCTCGCCTTTAAAAACTATGGTTCAAATAAATCAACATTTCCCCCAAATGAACACTAACACCTTTGCTTATCTAAGATGAGAGAAGGTATGTACTATCACCCATTTTTTATTAGAAATTTTATGATAAAACGATATGCTTTATGTCTTTTTTTTGTTACATGTTATAGTGAGATGGCTATAAAGAACATTATTGTTGATTTGTACAAGGGTGAGAAATTGGTTGACAATAACCACAGTGTGACAAACAAAGATCGCGTATTTGCTCAATGGCCGAAAGGTTCTAGAGAATCTCGATTATATGATTCTTGGACTACTTATGGGTAGTAAAACTAAAGTCCAACACCATCGGAACATGCAGACTTACCAATGATGAGTGAAGAAAGATTGTTGCAGTTGCTTTATTATGTTGAGCAACATGCACAACGATCTGATTGGGAAGTTTTAAAACTGCTCCACTCCTAAAGAAATGTGGGTAGCATTTGGTCAATCTTGTTTGACTCTAAACTAAGGTAGAAGCCTTGTTGTACAGGTATTGCCAAATGCAAACTTTATTCGGTCCCACATTTCTTTAGCAGTGGAGCAGTACTGCCCAATCAGATTGTTGTGCAAGATGTTCAACATAGTAAAGCGAGAACAACAATCTTTCTTTACTCTAGTTAGCCTGCATGTTTGGGCTATAGCATTAATACCCATATGTAGCTTAAACATAATACAATTGAGATTCTCAAGAACCTCTTGCTCATTGAGAAAATACGTGATCTTTCTTTCTCACACACTATAGTTATTGCCATCCAATTTCTCACCCTTGTTCAAATCAACAATAATGTTCTTTGAAGCCACCTCACTACAATATACTCCCTCCATCCCACCTAAAGCTTCAAAAATTTCCCAAAAGGTTGTCCCATCTAAAGCTTCAAAATTCCAAAATGGAAAGTTTTTATTACTTCTTTATTTGTGGGCCCCACATGTCATACTCGCAACAATTATCCACTAACTATTTCCTACCCCACTTTCTCTCTCATACCTCCTTTTTTATACTCACAACACTTATACTTTTTCTTAAATCTCAAACCCACTTAATTTTTTGATGCTTTAGGTGGGACGGAGGGAGTATTACAAAATAAGACAGCATGTCATTTTAATTCAATTTTATCCCAAAAAAATTAAAGACGGTATCAGATAGCCACTGTCTTTGTGCGCATAAAAAACAATCTTCTCTCTTTCATCCTCTCGCAGACATGCTTATCTAGCATTTTCTCAAAGAAATGTACGTTGAAATTAGTGTCCCCGGTTTGGAAGTTGTTAGGGCAGTTGAGAACTGCTGGACAGCACATAAGGGGGAGGGGTTTGGAAGCATGGTAGTGTTCCAGAAGTCATAGGACCAAGCAATGCTGACAGCGGCTACTAGAGCTCAGAAAACAAATAAAGGCTTTACTATTCAATATTAAAGATAGTCGCGGGAAGAGAATGCCTAAAAAATGAACACACATTTCTTATGCAATACAAGAGCTGGATACTTGTGCAGTCCAACTTATCGTGAAGTTGATCCAACAATGCACTAAATAGAAAAAACCATCTTGATGACTCTTAATTTTCTGTAATAAATAGTATTGTTTCATTTACCATCAGACGAGACTTTACTCCCTCCGTTCCATGCTAATAGTCCTCATTTGACTTTCTTGATCAATTCAATACAACTTTGACAAAAAACTTTAAAAAATTTAATTATCCTCATGAAAATCTAAAAATTGTTATTGATATACCATTAAAAATACTATCAATAGCTATTTTAGATTTACAATTTTAGTCAAAAGTTCAATCATGTTGACCAAGAAAGTCAAACTAACACTATCAACATGGAGCGAAGGGAGTATTAGAAAGAGATAGCAGATGAATTTACATGTGGTAAATGGTATTTGTATATGGACAAAGTTGCTGAGATCGATAGACAAGACAGACTATCATGTCACAGTAAAAAAGAGGCAACACGAAAAAAAAAACTTATTAGATCGATAGACAAGACAGACTATCATGTCACAGTAAAAAAGAGGCAACACGAAAAAAAAAAAAAACTTATTATTTTTACCATTAAAATCCCCCGTACTCCAGCCTCTTCCATGGCTTCACGTACTGCTGCCTCCTCAACAGTTTCATCGTTTTCCCATCCACCCTACAAGAGACAAGCAGATGAGCAAAGGATCAAGCATAGTTATCAGTAAGAAATGTAGAGGTATCCTGGTAGGAAAACAGAAGAAAAATTAGTGATCAGGATACAAGTCGGTGATGGCAAGATGAAACTACCTTAAACTGCAAAGACAAAAAATAGGCCCATCTTTTCCAATATGTTTGAATCAAGGAATCACTTTCTTTTTCAATTGAAAGAGTAGAAAAGAACACACTTCAATTAATGCTGTCATTTTTTAAGCATCTTGCATAGGAGGTACTTTAATGCAGGTGCAACACGGCTGGTTAGTTAGAAAAAATACTCCCTCCGTCCCATAATGAGTCCCACTTAACTATGGAGACATTTTAACAACCTATTTTCATTTCCATCACCACCCTTACTGAGGTTTAATCATTACTCCATTTCTCTTTCTTCTTCCTTGGTTGGCTCTCATCTTCCCCTCTATCTCTCTTCTTATTTGGTTGGCAATTTTGGAAGTTCAACGATTTTAACCAATCAATTTTGGAAATCCGACTAACTTTTTTGGACACCAAAAAATGGTAAATGGGACTATCATTTCGGGACGAAGGGAGTATTATGCTAGTAATTCTTTGCTGGCAAAGCAACATTAGGAGACGCACACTCCAAGGCAGCTTTCGCACTACAGATGTAAATGCCAAAAGCTTAGAAGAAGGGCCTCCCATAGATCCACCAAAAACACCATTTAACCCTACACGAGACTTAAGAATCAAAGAAGAAGTCATTATAGTTCTAGTGCACTTGTTTCATTCAAATTCTTTATCTTTTGGTTGTGACATCCCACTACAAATTTCAGTTCAAACATTCTACCCAACTATCATCCGGCACAGTGACTAATCAGCCAATATAATTATTATCTATACTACAAATAAAGCGGAGGGGAGGTTTGAAGCTCTCATATGTTTTCTACTCTCCTTATTTTGCTCTTCTATGTGATACTAATTACTATTTCAAAATTGTAACTACCCACTACCACCCTAAATAGAAATTGCCTACTTAACCCTACATGAGCGACAAATCTATGTAGTAGAGGCAAAAGGGGTTGGCCCCTCTGGATTTTGGGAATTACCCGTAAAACCCCTTTAACTCTTGAAACAAACATATATATACAATTTTGAATCCCCTAAGTTTTAGTAGAATTCTAGAGGACCCCCTTAATTTGAAACAAATGAGTAATTTTATGTGGGTTCACATAAAAGTTGAAACAATTAAAATAAACAGATTAAACAGTGAACTTGAAAAATTGAAACTAGTAAAAATCTTAAGTTTCATATTCACCTCATTATGGGGAAAGCAAATATTTAAGTTTCCTTTTCATATTTCAACTGGACTCATGACATAATTAATACTCCATCCAAAAACAAGCATAATATATCAGATTTCTTAGTCAACTCATAGTTGTTAAAGGCGAACGGCGAGAGGCGGGCGATACATACATGAAAAAGGCGAAAAGCGAGGAGGTAGAAAAGCGGCAAAAAGGCGAGGAAGTAGAAAAGCGGCAAAAAGGCGAGCAAGGAGAAAAAATAAAATAAAAAATTAGCAAATATTAGAAAATTATATAATATACATGTAACATATAAACAAAAATTCAAACATGTTATAAACAAAAATAAAACATAAAGTTTCACTTATAAATAGTATCCTAAACATAATTTATAACCCAAAAGAGAGAATTCTAAAACAAAATTTAAACCACATAGTTCAAATTAACAAAACAAATACTAGTTTAAGATAGTATATGACAGGAAACTAGAAAAAAAGGTAGAAAACAATAATTAAACAAAAGAATATAGATTTAAGAAAAAAATAACAAAATAATTTGACAAAAAAGACATTGACTGAAATTAGAAAGAAGAGGAAAAACAATAATATTTTTTAACAAAGGAAGAGGAATAAATAAAAAAAAGTAAATATTACGAGGAACGTCGTCGTTTTCGTCTCAGAGTTCAGAAAAAACAAAAACAAAAAACTAAACGCTGAACAGAAGGAGCAACACGACGCGAGTTCAATACGTTGAGAGTCGCAGTCGTTCAGGGCCAAGGTCGTCGTCGAAGGGACGAGCATTGAAGTAAATTTATCTGCGTCTCTTGTTGCAGTAAAAATTCTGTAATAGTCGGTATTTATCGAATCTGAAATTGGGCCAATCAATTTTATAATCAATTTTATAGAATCAAATTTACAAATTAGAAGAAGTTTTCATAAAAACAAGAACTCCAGAAACCTAATTTGACACGTTCTGACTTTTCGCTTTGAATCCGAAAGAGTTAAACTTTTGCTAATCGACCGCCTCATCCCGCAAAGGCGGCGTACCCTCCAAGGCGCCAATATGGCGAGGCGGGCGAGAGAGGCGAGCGCCTTTCGCAACTATGAGTCAACTTGATTGAACTTTGACCAAATTTTTATTAGAATTTAATTGTTATAATGACCAGAAAGTTGATAAAAATACTTTCATGAGTATAATAAAATTTCAATTTTTTTTTTTGTCACAGTTCAATTAAAATGACCATAAAGTAAAAGTATGATATTTTTAGGACAAATGGAGTATAATAATATTTTTTCCTATTTTGACTTTACTTTTAACTTGATTAATACTTCATCTCTAAAGAGTAGTCTTACTTTTCTTTTTGTGTTTCCTCATCTCATTTTTTAATAACTAGTAATAATTTTAGTGCATTTTGTAACAAGATCCAAACACATAAGGCTCAACTACTGCTAGTCATCATAGCAAATGTTTTGACCCCCTTAAGTTTTGATTCAAGGCTAGGTACCTGCCCTCCACACTCATATTTCAAGCTTTAATTTTTAAGAAAAATTAAAGATTACATATCATAAATATAAGATTTATTAGAAAGTTAAGATCAATAATTTTTTAAAGCATACGCGTTGTGTGTGTCATGATGCTAGTCTCAATTAACAGTTATTCCTTAGATAAAAATTGTCATTGATTAGATCCAATTGAGATCACGGTATATAGGTTCAAGTTTATCGTCGACCTATACAAATTCTAAGAAAATGCAGATTTTTGTCATCTGCATCTTATGACTATTAATTATCAAAGGTAAAATATAATTGTAATACGCACGGGAAGTAAGGAAAGCACAAAGGAACCAAGAAGGCCGCATACAGAGAATCCTAGATTAGCAACTATTGCTCTGTATAGGCAATATATGGTCATTTGAATCAAACGAAGTGAACCCGTCATTGCTTAATTTAAGAGAAATCTTCTTCTCTCTGTTTCTTTTATTACTCTTTTTTTATTTATTTTTTTATTTATTTTCAACAACCTTTTTTCACGATGACATATGAGGCTAACATGAATCCTCATATGTCATCGTGAAAAAAGGTTGTTGAAAAAAATAAATAAATAAATAAATTTTTTTATTTTTTTTTTCAACAACCTTTTTTCACGATGACATATGAGGATTCATGTTAGCCGACCCCAAATTATTTTGGGACTAAGGCTTTGTTGTTGTTGTTGTTGTTGTTGATCAAGTAAACAAGAAAGAATATACAACCAACATAAACAATAACGCATACAAAAAAAATGGAGTTGTACCTTTGGGAACAGAAGACCAGGTCCACTAGTTGAATTAATCATCAGTACCTCCACATTATTTTCAGAGGCATCCTCATCAGTGCCTTCGAAACACCGATACTTGAAGGGAATACACCTGTCAATGACTCTTAACAGTCAAAATATAGAATTCGCAATTCAAGTTCTTTACTGCATACTAGAATTCATCATTAAAGAGCAATAATGTTCATTACAAATCATATAAATGGAAAAGGTAATAACAAAGATTCCTCTATTAATTTTTACATGAAAATATCCAATATGATCTAAATTTCACATAAACAGGGTAGTCCTCAGAGTTTATACGAGACATTTTCTTTTTTGTTTGTTTTAGAATTCATACAGTTCCCAATCTAAGAAAGAAATTCTTACTACACTGCCTGCAATCATATTAGAATAATAAGCCAAGCCAAACTCCAATTAACTTTCTTCTCTATAATTAGTAATACAACTATGTGACTGATTGTAGACCGTGAACAACATTAACATGAACCAACACCGAAGTATCCATGAGTATAACACTATAAGAAAGCAGAAATACCGAAGGTGATAAGAGTTGTTTTGGCTCCTTTAACAATCCCAATACAGCTACTTACCAATTTCATACAACTTAATTAGGTGAGAGGGGAACTTTCCATTTACCTTATGAGACAAGCTAAGAAAGCCTTGTTTTTCAACCATTTTTGGTTTTTCATCTTCTTTTCTATTTGTTTTTCAAAGGACTTTTTGTTCTTCTAGTGCATCTCTTCTTGTCAATACCATATCTCTTTCTTTATTTGGAAAAACAAAATCAATGATTGTTTGGATTTTAGATATTGGTACACTCTTAACCTAGAATTGTAGTCAGGGGCGGAGCCAGGAATTACCCGAGGGGGGGGGGGGCAAGATTACACGGGGGTTCGGGGGCAGCGCTCCCGAAAAAAAATTTTCGGGTCGGACAAGTAAAAAATGGGTCAGATTCATGAAATACAATGTATTTTAGTTAAAAATGTAAAGAATTAAAAAAGTTAACAAAAATGATAAAAGTAAGTAATTCAAAGAACGATTGAAATAATGTTGAAGTATTTAACGCAAACAATTTATTAAAATATATTACTCGTACAAAAAAGAAATTCAAATTTGCTAATTAAACTTGGGATAATAGGAAGAAAGACCAAAAACAAAAAAAATGGAAAAAGCCTAACTAATTAATTAAGATTGAAAAAATGTGAGGAAATTAGGAGAAAGAGAAAAACAAAACTGTTAAGAGAAAGAAATGGAGAGAGAGAGAATAGCCAGGGCCGGCTAATAGGGAGAGCGAGGTGAGCGCTCGCTCAGGGCACCAGAATTTTGAGGGGCACCAAAAAAAAAAAAATCCATTATATATATTTCTTTCTCCACGATCGGCTCCTCGTCTTCCTCAATCGACAATCCTCCTCCTCCATTAAGCTGATCGGCTCTCCTCCGGACCAAAAGCAAAATGAAACACTCCAGAATGCAAGCAAGTCTGTTAATAGATTGATTTTTGGTTGAATCTAACTCAAATTTACTCCCACGATTGACGATTCACCGGTAAGATCCTTCCAGCGTTGTTCGATAGTCGATACTCTGTCTCTGTCTCTCTCCCGCCATCAAACCCTGGCCCAGCGCCAGCGGCCAGCACCTCCGGCTCCAATCCATTGTCGTACCAACCACAAGAACCAAAATCGCAGCTTGAAGCTCAAATTTACTCCCACAGTCCCACGATTGACGATTCACCGGTAAGATCCTTCCAGGCTTCCAGCGTTGTTTGAATTCCACAACCAGGTTTTTTCGTTCTTTAAAACTTTTCATACTTTATAATTTTAATTTTTAAGATATGAGTTCTAGAACATAATTTTAAATATTGATATTATAACATATTTTCTTGCATTTTATTTTTTGTAAGTGTTTTTGGGGCCTCATTTTGAACTTTGCACAGGGCCTCTAAATTATGAGAACCGGCCCTGAGAATAGCAAAGATGGAGGACAAATAAAATTAATTGAAAACGTAGGTAGCAGGGCTCGAACATGGATTTGAAAGGAAACATCAAAGACTTTAACTTCACCCCTTCTACCACTGAACCGCACCACTCACTACTGGTGTTAATCTTGAAGTTAATTATATATAACAAAAAAATATGGGGGGGGGGCAAAAAAAAAAAATTCCACTGCACTTCCGCCGCTGGGGGGGCCGTACCCCTCGGCTCCGCCTCGATCGTAGTGCTGCAACTCTATAGTATATATCGCTAGTTCACCACAAACTTCTCTTATACACGCACAAAGACAGCAAAAACATCTCGAGTACAAATAGCACGTGCACTCCCCAATTGGGTAATTGTGAACAAATTCCACCCATCCACACAACAAAAAAAGCAGAAAAAAATAACTCAGAAGGGATTTGAGTAAAAATTCCAAGACATAGCCAACTAGGAAAGATATCTAATCGGATATTGGGTAAAATCTTCCAAATAGAGAACCGACAAGTAAAAAAAGACAATTATGAGTTTTGAATGTACAAGTAGCACACCCACATAGAGAACCAACGAAAAAATGGCAATTAGCATTTGGAATACACAAGTACCACACCCACAATTCCACAAGAACAACACACAAACTAAACCAAGTAGTAGCATTTACAGCACAAACACCTCTCATACACAAACACACAACTAGAAAAACATAATTTTTTTTCAAAAAATAAATAAAAATAACTCCCTCTGTCCCAAAATGAATGAACAATTTTTTTTTTTTTTCAAATTTGCCCTTGATCAAGTGAAAATTTGAAATTTTTTCGACAATCATTTTGTGACGGAAGGAGTAATTAAATTAGAAGTTTGATTTTTTTTTTTTTTTGTGGTGGGGGGGGGTGGAGAAATTAAATGATTAGATGGAATATTCATAGAGTAACCTTCAAAAGTAAGATTCTGAGTACAAACAACTCCCACTCACAGAACAACAACAACAAAAGAAAAAGAACCAAATGAGGAAATGGTAGGGGATGGTGGGTTAACAATTTGGGTTTTCTTCAATAGATTTTGTTTTTTCTAACTAAACAAATAAAAAGCTTGGAAATATTTGGAATTAAATATTTGAATGGAATATTCCTACAGTAAACTTCAATTCAACCCAAATAAGAAAGGAAAAATAAAAAAAAGAGAGAGGGAGAAATTCAATACCCGGCGATGAGTCGGAAACCGTCCTCGTAACGCTGCTGGTGACGACCAGTGCGGGCCACTAATTCCTCCGACATTTCACTTTCACAACCCTACCCAATTCCCAATTTTCGATCTCTTTATAAACCCTTTTCCATCCTCAACAATTTTCCTCTTCTTCTTGTTCTTCTACTATTTATTTTGATTTATTGATGGTGAATTCGATTTCATTTCGAATTGCGAATTGAATTCCGAATTATACCCAACTTCCATTGTTAATTAATTTAAGTTAGGTTTGGGAAGAGATCCAGAGAAGGAAGGAACTTGAGAGGGGAAAGGGTACCGCATGGATCGGAATCCGACGCATACTCTCTTTGGGTGTGCTCTCCGTTTTAAAAGCGGAAGAAAGGGTAGGAAAAGGAAATTGAAATCTAAAATAATTTTTTTCATAAGTTTGGTTCCTAGATTTTTTAGTAATTTTTTAGTAAGGAATTTGAGGGAAAGTTAAGAAAATGTTTTTTTTTTTTTTTTTTTTTTTTAGCATTTTTCTTTTACGAGTTAAGTTAAGTACCTATTTAGTCTCTGACATTTAGCGTTTTTTACGATTTCATTTCTATCGTATTTTTGTGAACGTTTTCGTCCTTGACCTACCTATATAATTTCCCAGTTAGTCATTCCGTCCACTTTCCGTCAATTTCTCCGTTAACTTTGCTGAGGTGACATTAATGGGGGTTAAAACCGTAAAAAATCAAACTTTGGTGGTCTTTGACAAAAAAAGGGCTAATAATAATAATAATAATAATAATAATAATAATAATAAAATAATAATAATAATAAAAAAATAATAAAATAATAAAATAATAAAATAATAATAATAAAATAATAATAATAATAATAAAAATAATAATAAAAAATAATAAAATAATAATAATAACAATAAATAATATAATAATAATAATAAAATAATAATAATAATATTATAATAATAATAATAATAATAAAATAATAATAATAATAAAATAATAATAATAATAATAATAATAATAATAATAATAATAATAATAATAATAATAATAATAATAATAAAACATAATAATAAAATAATAAAATAATAATAATAATAAAAAATATATATATAAAACAAAAGAATAATAATAAAAATAAAAATAAAAAATATGATAATAAAATAATAATAATAATTTTTGGTATATTATTATTATTATTATTATTATTATTATTATTATTATTATTATTATTATTATTATTATTATTATTATTATTATTGTTTCTTGCTGTATAAATTAAACCCTCTTTATCTTCAACCTCCTCCAAAAGTTTCAATTAATCCATCAATCTCCCTTCTTAAATCTCAAAATCAGATGATAGTTTTGAAGAGATGTCGAATAGCAAACCATATGTTGTCGACGACAGAAATTTCGACAAGGCGCCGGAGAAGAAGAACTTTACTCAGGAGTCAGGCATGTAAACTCTTGAATCAGTACCTCAAGGAGAAGGCCGCCCACTACCAGAAAAAGGTCGTTTAGCGACGGAAATTTCCGTCGCTAAAATTAAAATTCCGTCGCTAAAAATAATCAGCGACGGAAAAATTCCGTCGGTGGTCACGCATTACCCGGCCGTCGCGGTGCTCCGTGGTCAATTTCCGCCGCTATTTTTTTCTTTTACCGACGGAATTTAATTCCGCCGGTGAATTAATGGTTACAGCGACGGAAATATCCGCCGCTATATTAATTTAATTTAATTAAATATTCATTTCAGCGGCGGAAATTTCCGTAATAAAATTAATTTAATTAAATTAATTTCGGCTGGCGGAAAATTCTCATTGTAATAAAATTTAAATTAAAATTAAATTATTTCCGGCGGAAAATACCGTCATTTGAAATTATTTAATTTTAATTTAAATTTTATTACATTGACGGAATTTTCCGTGAAATCAAAAATTAAATAAAAATTAAATGATTATAGCGTCGAAATTCCGTCGGCGAAATTAATTTAATTAAATTAATTTTATTACGACGGAAATTTCCGCCGCTGAAATTAATTTATTTAATTAATTTTTCTTTCAAGATAATTTCGTGACGGAAAATTCCGTCACGATTTCAAATAAATTAAAAAAAAATATTTTAAAATATCAAAAAACCAAAATTTTTTGTACACGATATAACATTTCAATTTCTAAAACTAAAACTATAAAAACTAAAATTCAAATACCGGCGTACCAAATAAAAACTAAATACCACAGTACCAATTCGGGAGGGGAGAGAGGGGGATAGGGGGATAGGGGGAGAGGGGGAAGGGGGAAGGGGGAGAGGGGGAGAGGGGTGGAGCGGGGGAGGGGAGAGGGGTGGGAGCGGGGGAGAGGCGGGGAGGGGCTCCGCGGGTGCAAATGTCTCAAATGTTTACAAACAAGTATAAATTAATACAACAATGTCTAAAAAAGTCCGCAATCAACGGGGGACGCCGGGAATTATCACGGGAGTCCGGGCCGAGACGAGCCATCAACGGCGCCAATTGTCTGCGAGTCTGCGCATGGCGTCGATCGTTCTCCTCCTGCATACGCGTACGAGCTGCTGCCCAAAGCATCCCATGACTTTGCCGCTCGCGTCTCTCCTCCTCCAGCCTTGCGGCCTCCAGTGTCGACCCTCGGATCATGAAACATAGGGGTGGTCAACATTTCTCAGACGGCCGGTCGACGTCGACGGGCATTGCCGCCCGTAATCCCCATCCACACACTCGGGCTCCTCTCCTTGGATGTCCACAGAGGTGACCTCACACTTGGCTGCTCCGAGCCACACGAAGGGGGCCGGGCTCGCCGGGAGCGTTCCATCGGGAACAACGGCGGCTTGATATGCGGCTGAAAAATAAAACAAACAATTATAATCATATACACAATGTAAGGTACATAAATAAATTTACATATTCAAAATCAAGTCATTTAATGGTAGTTTACTTACAAAGGCGATGCAGATCGATCGTCGACCCATTGCGGAGGTTGATCGGGCGCTGTAGAATTCCGAATATGGGTGCTAGCGTAAACATCCACAAAAGTGATATTCGGACCATACTCCCTTTCCTATAAATAAAATAAGCGAGATTATTACTTTGAAATTGTATATATAAATGCAACATTTAAACCGATTTAAAAGCATGCATACACTACATTTACACTAAAACTATGGATTTCATAGCATCAACATTGGCTCCCGGCTAACATACGTACATAAACCTATTTAAAAGCATCCATACACTACTACATTTAAATTAACATACATACCATGCGGTCGTGATGCTCGGCGGCCGTGAGCGTCCCCCGGTATGCGCGCCGCCGACCCCAGGAGCTGCTCTATTGGCCTTGGCTGTTCGGATCTGACCTTCGCCGCGAGCGCTCCCAATATTCGCAAAATTGAGCAAACACCTCAACGGTCATAAAAGTAGGACACAAGTGGTCAGTCCGCCGCGAGCCGAGCAAAGATAATAATTTCTCTTCGTGGTACCTATAAAAAATATGAATATCTTGTAAACATATAATGATGACATTATAAAATTAAAAGAGTATAATCATTGTTAATTAAACTAATTAAGGATAGATAAAAGTATTTACAAATAAAATCCTTAAACGGCTTGTGAGCACACTCGAAGAAAACATATCTAGCCGTCGCCTCGGCGATGTCTGGATCCCAATAATATTTAGCCTACAACATATAATGATAACATTACAAAACTAAAAGAGTATAATCATTATTAATTATAACATTTTAATAACAAACTAACATTTAAGTTTTAAATAAAAACCATTAACACATTACCACTAAACTCATCCCACGCATCCTCCTTACGCCTCTGTGGCAATTTTTTCCAGTTGGGCCAAAAATCGGTCATTTTCCGAGACCGCCGGTATTGCCCGATCTTAGTGCCGGTGGTGGGGTATCCACCTACCCACCTGCCAAGTATATTTATACAATAACATTTTAACTTAAATAATGAATTATATATAAAGCAAAAAGGAACCAACTTATATCAAATTAATGAAGAGTTACTTGCGGTCATAAAGTCTTGAGATCCGGACATATATCCTCCCTCGGAATCTACGGTAGTCGAGTGCAGGCCCCGAGAGGTGGAGCTAGTACTGCGAGTGAGGGGTCAACACCATCGCTACCGGACCGGGACGGTTGCGTCCCGATATCAAAGTGTAAATGGGCTTGGTCCTCTTACCCCCTTTCTACTAGAACTCATCGTACTACGGTAAAAATATTAAAATATACAACTTTAACAATAGGAAACAATATATTCACAATACATCTAAAACTTTAAAGTTCTAATAATCTAAAGCATTCACAATACATATAAAACTTTAAACTATTAATAATATAAAGCATTCACAATACATATAAAACTTTAAAGTTCTAATAATCTAAAGCATTCACAATATATATAAAACGACGGATATTAAAAATAATCTAAAGCATTCACAATACATATGAAACTTTAAAGTTCTAATAATCTAAAGCATTCACAATACATATAAAACTTTAAAGTTCTAATAATCTAAAGCATTCACAATACAATTTTAAACTTTAAACTATTATTAATCTTCGTCCCCATCATCATCACTGGACTCGAATTACTACAAAACTCGAGTTCTTCATCTTCGTCTTCGGACTACGATGAATCAAACTCGGTTCCTCTTCCTCTTCCTCTTCCTCTTCCTCTTCCTCTTCCTCTTCCTCTTCCTCTTCCTCTGATTCATCAATATCAATGTGCGCGAGATGACTGAGAACGAGGCTGGGAGTTGGCAAATTCACTGGTAAGATATCCTCCTCGGGTTCATCAACATTTTGAGGAATATGAGTGACATCATCTAATGGATGATTAGGCGATGAAACGTTAGGTGGCACC
Source organism: Adenophora triphylla var. japonica (assembly GCA_022495995.1). Taxonomy (NCBI): domain Eukaryota; kingdom Viridiplantae; phylum Streptophyta; class Magnoliopsida; order Asterales; family Campanulaceae; genus Adenophora; species Adenophora triphylla. The sequence continues at coordinate 225,281 of JAFEMH010003867.1, forward strand.
GGCATTTCATCCTCTTGATAGGGTGCTTCTAATGACGACTCTGTAGTTGTCGACGAGGGTAGGTTGTCAATCATGCTCCTAGCCTTGGTCATCAACAGCCCACAATCCGTCGGGTCGCGGACGAGGGTAGGGAGTCATGTATACTGTTGTGCTTGAGATGCTAAGATGAAGACGTCGTCGCCATTATGTACCGGACGAGTCCTTTACATCGACGAGGTCGGAAATATGGCGTGCTTCTTAACACCTCGCACGACATCCCGCCAATCACAATTGAACAAGACAACACTGTTTCTACCCAAATACTCCACCTCGACTACTTCTTTCGGGACGCCATAATAATCATTCCCTATAAGCTTCACACCGCTATTCCACGTCAATTTAGAGCCCCGTAAGCTTTGGTATGAAACACATAGCCATTCACGAAATAACCGTTGTATAAATGAACGTTCAAGTACGGAGATGATGCTAAATGTCTTAACCTCGCGGCTTTGGCATCACCCGGATGTTCAAAGCCTATCTATAAGACAATATTGTAACCAATTTAATACAATTTTAAGATTGAATGTTTAAAGAAGTGTATAGAATAAATTTGAATGAAACGAAATATTTACATATTTCCTTAGCCAGTTTGGAAATTCTCTTTCTGTCCTAGTTGCGATGAGTTCTGGAGATAAATCCTGAGCTAAATCTTCAAACATTCTGCAATAGGGTTAAACAAGGCATTTCATATGCAGGTAATTAAACATGCATAATTTAATCGACGATGCGTAAACATAACATCAATGACTTACTTGATATATTCCCCAACCTCGTCGCAGTTAAGAAGAACATACGTTTCGACCGCGGCAAACTCTTTAGCGGTTAACGTACGCGTACCAACCCGTTTGCCGAGGAACCGACCAGGGGATGAAAATACAGAGATGTTGTACTAAACTTGTACTAAATACAGGATCAAAAAGTGTTCAAATCCGAGTTGTTTAGCCTAGGTTCCCAATGCCTCAAACATGGACCAAGGCTGCAGATTGAAATAATACAAGTGCTGAAACTGCCTTCTAAGCAACTTTGGATCAATATTTAAAGCTCTTGCAAACACCTCTTTGGACTAATCCAAGTTCTACCATGTTGTACTAAACTTGTACTAAAAGCCTAGTTAAAGAGTTATTAAATCTATACTCATTAACCTAGGTTAAACAAATTCTTGAGTTGCTCACTCAAGGCAGATTTTCTCCTATTGGCAGCTAAGCGCCAATGATGGAGAAACTCAGCAAGAGGACCGACCACTCCCATTTGCCTTCCAACATTCAAAAGCAAATGATGTCTCTCCATGTAAAACTCAAGCAGATCATGATTTTAACCCGCCGATCAGTAGGCTAAGATCAATCCACCTCACGTCCTTGTCCTCCAACCCAATAGAAATTCTGAAAATCCAATATTGACCAAAAAAAAAAAAAAACACATATCACCATTTACTCCCTCCTTGGCTACGAGAGAGAAAAAAGGGGAGGCTTTTCCTATTTCTATACAACACGCCCAATTCACAACCATTTTTTACCTACCATTCTACCATTATCAACAAAGATCCACACACTTTGCTCCAAACACTCTCTCTAACCCTCCAAGATCGGCCTTTTCTACCACCACAACTCCACCTTAACTCCACCCTAGCACCACCACAAACCACCACCAACAAACACTACAAATCTCAAACAAATGCTAGTAAACTCCAAACATTCTCAAGCAAACACAATCACTTCACTCCAAAATTACAACTTCATGGAACACACGCATACACACACGTAAACACTCACGTACACCCAAAATTCACTGGTTGAAAGTACGGAGAAGAGAGAGAAACACGGTGAGAAATCGAAACCAACTAAAATTCACAACAAATTAACACCCTATCCTCGAATTAGAACTACTTATTTGAAAGAAATCGAAACATTTACCTTGATTTGATTAGAGCAAGAGAGAGAAATTAACACGGTGGAGAGGCGGCGGACGGATCCGAGACAGGCGTGAGAGCTCGAGCGGACGGTGAGGCGGCGGCGATGAGGCGACGGCGGTGAGGCGATGGCGATGAGGAGACGGCCGGCGGCGTGAGCTTCTTCTTCTAGGTCAGTCGCTTCGTCTTCAAGGTCAGTTCGCAGAGAGAGATGAGAGATAGCGGGAAGAGAGAGGGAAATATTTGGCGTAATTGATTTACGAGAAATAAACCGGGTATTTATAATTTCCACCCGACGGAATATTCCGTCGCTAAATATTAATTATAGCGGCGGAAATTAAATTCCGACGCTATAATTAATATTTAGCGGCGGAATATTCCGTCGTGATAAATCCGACGCTAAACGATACGTACGCTCACCTGGATCGATGACATGGCACTCCCAGACGGTAATTTCCGCCCGATTTTAAATTCGGCGGCTAAATTTCCGCCGCTATAATAATAATAATAATAATAATAATAATAATAATAATAATAATAATAATAATAATAATAATAATAATAATAATAATAATAATAATAATAATAATAATAATAATAATAATAATAATAATAATAATAATAATAATAATAATAATAATAATAATAATAATAATAATAATAATAATAATAATAATAATAATAATAATAATAATAATAATAATAATAATAATAATAATAATAATAATAATAATAATAATAATAATAATAATAATAATAATAATAATAATAATAATAATAATAATAATAATAATAATAATAATAATAATAATAATAATAATAATAATAATAATAATAATAATAATAATAATAATAATAATAATAATAATAATAATAATAATAATAATAATAATAATAATAATAATAATAATAATAATAATAATAATAATAATAATAATAATAATAATAATAATAATAATAATAATAATAATAATAATAATAATAATAATAATAATAATAATAATAATAATAATAATAATAATAATAATAATAATAATAATAATAATAATAATAATAATAATAATAATAATAATAATAATAATAATAATAATAATAATAATAATAATAATAATAATAATAATAATAATAATAATAATAATAATAATAATAATAATAATAATAATAATAATAATAATAATAATAATAATAATAATAATAATAATAATAATAATAATAATAATAATAATAATAATAATAATAATAATAATAATAATAATAATAATAATAATAATAATAATAATAATAATAATAATAATAATAATAATAATAATAATAATAATAATAATAATAATAATAATAATAATAATAATAATAATAATAATAATAATAATAATAATAATAATAATAATAATAATAATAATAATAATAATAATAATAATAATAATAATAATAATAATAATAATAATAATAATAATAATAATAATAATAATCATAATAATAATAATAATAATAATAATAATAATAATAATAATAATAATAATAATAATAATAATAATAATAATAATAATAATAATAATAATAATAATAATAAAAATTATTATTATTATTATTATTATTATTATTATTATTATTAATAGCGGCGGAAATTTCCCTATACCCTATGCCCTATACCCTATACCCTATGCCCTATACCCTATACCATATACCCTATACCCTATGCCCTATGCCCTATGCCCTATACCCTATGCCCTATACCCTATGCCCTATGCCCTATGCCTTATACCCTACGCCCCTATACCCTACGCCCTATACCCTATACCCTATGCCCCTATACCCTATACCCTATACCCTATACCCTATGCCTCTATACCCTATACCCTATACCCTATACCCTATACCCTATACCCTATACCCTATGCCTATGCCTTCCTATACCCTACGGCCTACGCCCCTATACCCTATCATGCCCTATACCCTACGCCCTACGCTCCTACGCCCTATGCCCTACGCCCTACGCCCTACGCCTCCTATACCCTACATGCCCTATACCCCTATACCCTATGCCCTATACCCTATACCCTATACCCTATACCCTATACCCTATACCCTATACCCTATACCCTATACCCTATACCCTATACCCTATACCCTATACCCCTATACCCTATACCCTATGCCCTATGCCCTATACCCTACGCCCTACGCCTCTATACCCTATATCCTATGCCCTATGCCCTATACCCTATGCCCTATGCCCTATACCCTATGCCCTATGCCCTATACCCTATGGCCTATACCCTATGGCCTATGCCCTATACCCTATATCCTATACCCTATGCCCTATGCCCTATACCCTATGCCCTATACCCTACGCCCTACGCCCTACGCCCTATACCCTACGCCTCTATACCCTATGCCCTATACCCTATACCCTACGCCTCTATACCCTATACCCTATACCCTATACCCTATACCCTATACCCTATACCCTATACCCTATACCCTATACCCTATACCCTATACCCTATACCCTACGCCCTATGCCCTATGCCTCCCTATGCCCTATACCCTACGCCCTATACCCTATGCCCTATACCCTATACCCTACGCCCTATACCCTATACGCCCTATACCCTATACTCCTATACTCCCTATACTCCTATACCCTATACCCTAGCGCCCTTAGTGGTTTAGGGTTTAGGGCTTGTGGTTTAGTGGTTTAGGTGGCTTAGACAACACTCTGGAGATTATCAACCTCATAAGTCATAAACTAATTAAGATATCCGTAAAATAAAGACCTACATCATTATCGCCGAGCACACCGCACTCTCTCGGCCCTCACCACCGCAGCATGTCATCATCTACATCGTAAGCTTCAATGTTGACATCGTGAAGGGTTGTCTCCTCGCACTCATCAAGCTCCATATCGTCTTCCTGCGATGAAGGCTTAGGAGAGGCAAAGACACTCCTCTGGGCCTTGCGTTGCTCGGCTTCTAAGTCAAGGAACTGGGAAGTCGGCCGAGAAATGGATGTATAATTTGCCCCTCATGAATGGTCTTTGGTACATTGTCTTCTCAACGGTGAAGCTATTATTGGGACGGAGGGAGTATTATTTATTTTTCGACAAAGGGAAAAAAGATTCTTGTACACAAACTTACAAAGGCGCAAGTTAAGGGTTGATTGTACTAGCATTTTCGTTTACCGAAAGGTGTTTGTTTTTTTGTTTTTTACCAGTCCTTGCAACAATAATTGAGAAAGAAAGAAGGTGAATTTCAAGTTCATTTAACTTGAATTTCATTTAGCCGAGTTTCATTTACATTACCTCGTGTATAAAACAATGCCTAGGCAGAGAGAGAGAGAGAGAGAGAGAGAGAGTAAATCACCATAGTAGAACTTTGGCAATCTCTCTGTATTCCAACCTTAAATTTGTTGATGTAGTTGAAGAGTGAGTAGTCGAGTTCACATTAAACTTGGCTCTACTTGGTTGCTGCGAATCGAGTTTGATGGATGGAAATGAGTCAACAACAACCAAGCTCGTGTCTTGGACGGAGATTTTGTCGCGTTGGCTTGGGTGGACTTTGGGAAAAAAGGTAATATGCTTAATGCTTTGCCTATATTTCTCCAAAGTTGGGATTTGATGAGGAGCCGCCCGTTATCTAGATGAGTCAAGATAAATTGGAAGCCACATAATGCCTCGGCAAGGGTCAACGCGTGCTCAACAAATATGTCATCACCCTTTCGCTTGAACTTTGGGTGCTCTTTCTATTGTAGTACAAAGACTATGTCTCCGAGTAAGAGTGTCGGGGTATAGGGTGTATAGGGTATGTGGTTTAGGTTTAGGGTTTAGGGGTTAGGGTTTAGGTTAGGGTTTAGGGGTTAGGGTTTAGGGGTTAGGTTTGTGGTTTGTGGTTTAGGGTTTAGGTTTAGGGGGTTAGGGGTTAGGGATATAAGAATTGCAAGGGTTCTTGTAGCTATTCCCAAATTGGTAAATTGCATACAATTTTAAATTTTTTATCCAAAATAAAACAAAAACAAGATTAGTCCAAAATTAGGAAACTAACCAACTATTAGACAACACTCTGGAGATTATTGTCTCATAAGTCGAACCCAAATTCGGACCAGGACGGGAAGGGAGAGAATTGAAATGTGGAATTACCTGAAATTAAAGATGAAATAGCACCGGGGTAAAGAGCGGCTCGATATTTGTTTTTTTCAAATTCAATTGCCGGAGAGAGAGAGAGAGAGAGGACGGGAGTGAGGGATTTAGAGGCTAGGTGTCCGATTAATTTGGTTTGAAAGTTTGAATTGGATTATCTCGCTTGTTGTTCGTTCGGAAATTTTGAAATTTTAAATGAGCGCCAATAAGAGTGTCAGAGCTTCATCGGCTTCTCCTGGGAATGTAATTTTCTCGTCCATTTTGCATACCCTTCTCCACAACCACTTCCAAGACCTTCTTCTCACCGTACAACCATTTCGCCCTTGCATTGTGGGCGGCGGTCTTTCTCCCGGAAATTTTGAATTTTTTTTTTTATTAAACACCGACGGAATATTTCCGTCGCCGATAAATAAAAAATTATTAAATTATCGGCGGCGGGAAATATTCCGTCGGTGTTTATTAAAAAAAAAAAAAAAAAACCATTTAATTTCACCGGCGGAATAATTCCGTCGCTGTTAAAGATTTAGCGGCGGAATTTTCCGTCGGTAAATCAACCGCCAAATTAGCGGCGGAAATAAACGAATATTCGAGGAATATTCTTTTTAGCGGCGGAATTTAGCGGCGGAATTAAATTCCGTCGCTAAATTTGACGCCAAAATAATTCCGACGCTAAATACTATATTCCGTCGCTAAATAGCGACGGAATCTCTCCGTCGCTGTTTTTTCCGTCGCTAAATGACCTGTTTCTGGTAGTGGCCTGAGAGACCTTATTATCAATGGAAAGCTTGAATCCATAGGGAGGCCGGAAACATCTCAGGCAACGACGGTTGACTTCTTAAGCAACATGGAAAAGCCTTCTCCGGCTCCGGTTGTTCCAATTTCGATTTATGGATTACAATCGAAACCCATAAATGGGTTCTTCAATCGGACCCTAGCCCTTTGATTTATGGATTACTATTTCATAAAACAAACGCCATTTTTCTTTCATTTCCGTCAACACCCACCTTCACGCCCGCCATGGTAATCGGTGATGGAGAAAGACGGCGGCGGCTATGGTAGTTGGTGACGGCGTGGAGGGGTGATATGAAGGAAAGGGTGTGGCATGGGAGGGTGGTGCCGGCGTTGAGGTGGGGAAGAACGGCGGTGGGTATGGCGCCGGCGTTGAGGTGGGGAAGAACGGCGGTGGGGTAGGAAGAAGGATTTATTTTTTATTTCTTCTTTTTTATTATTACTAGCAGTACCCCGTGCGATGCACGGACAGCTATTAAAACATATTGACGAAAATTCATACAAATATAACAGGAAATATAGAAATGTTTGTGTACATTGTAAAACACATTTTTTAAAACTATATTATTAATATAAATAACATATTGAAGGTCACTAAAATAAATATATATTTAAGGCATAGTTAATTTGTACGAACATTATAAACATTAATTTTTACAAAATAATACTACTTCGGGTAAAAAAATAAATTAATATATTCGTCCCAAGGAATATTTTATAAAATATTACTTAATATGTTTAAAAAATTAATGTAAAATTTTGAAACGAAAGAAATAACATTACAAACATTAATTTATATTTAAAAAGTAAAATTATGATTATTATTATCATCATTTATAATAAAAATATATACTTCACACTTAATTAATTTGCACAAAAAAGATATTGAAAAATAAAAAAGAAAAATTAAGAAAGGATAATTAAGAAATTTATATTTAAAAAATAGTGATATTTTTTTTTGTCCAAATTAAATGAAATTAGTCTCTAATTAAAGAGGAAAAAAAATTATGAATTTTGGTGTAATTTTTTAAAAAAAAAATATTTTTTTTTTACAAAATAATTGAGGTCAAAAAAATGGGATGAAAAAAAATCTGAAAATTATGATTATTATTATCATCATTTATAATAAAAAAAATATATTTCACACTTAATTAATTTTTACAAAAAAGATATTTAAAAATTAAAAAGGAAAATTAAGAAAGGATAATTAAGAAATTTATAATTGGAAAAGAGTGTTTTTTTTTGTCCAAATTAAATGAAATTAGTCTCTAATTAAAGAGAAAAAAAATGATGAATTTTGGTGTAAATTTTTTTTAATTTTTTTTTTTATAAAATAATTGAGGTTGAAAAAAGGGGATAAAAATGAAAAATCTGAAATAAAACGGACCAATCAGAGATCGACACGTGTCGTGGATTTTTTTTAAAAAAAAAAGAAAAAAAGCATACGCGGACACGCGCCTTTGTCGGCGCGTGTGGCACACGCGCCCAATCAACGCTTGACACGTGTCTCCTCCGCCTAGTTAATTACAACTTCGCCTCCGTGTGAAATTACCAAAATGCCCCTGGTTTTTTGGCTCCAAGGCTGTGCTGCTTTTATATTACTTTAGATTATGTAAACTGATTTTGGGTTTTAAAGGAAGGGAGGGGTGTTTTGTAACTTTAAAATTTATTTTTTAGGGTCTAAAGTTTAACATTTTACGATTTCAACCCCCATTACTGCCACCTCAGCAAAGTTAACGGAGAAATTGACGGAAAGTGGATCGAAGGATTAACTGAAAAATTATATAGGTAGGTCAAGGACGGAAACGTTCACAAAAATACGATAGGGACGAAACCGTAAAAAACGCTAAACGTCGGGGACTAAATAGGTACTTAACTCTTTCTTTTACACAATTCTTTCAAAAAAATGGGAGGGAATTGAAGGAAATGAAATGTTATAAAAGAAACTTTTTTAATAAACATATTTTATCGCTCAAATATAATTTTTTTTTCTTTCAGTAATGGTACAAATATAATTTTATATTTTTTTTCTTTAATTTCCTTCCTACCTGATCATCTCCCCTCTCTTCCCCTCCCCTCCCTTTTCTTTCTTTTCTCTCCTTTCAAAACTCGAGAACACACCCGTTGTTTTTCTTTCCATACTAGTTCGGTTACAAATCATTTCACACACACCAAAATGAAAATAATAATAATTACGTGGTACATAGTTTTTGTTGCCCACATTTAAAAAAAAAAATTACCGTTGTATCATTCACCCTAAGTCAAAAGATCAATTAAAACAAGAATATTGGAATGTAATCACCTAATCTGGTATCAGAAGCAAAGTTTCACTTACACCCTCGCTAGATTAATGGCACTCAAACTATCCTCACACAAACACACGTCAATCTCCCGTCTCCCCTTTCGTTCCTCACCATCTCCAACCATCCCTTCCCCGTCTCGACCACCCTTCCCCTCCCTTAACCTCCAGGGACCCCTCTCACCTTACCAACCTCTGGCGAGCCCCTCCCATTAGGGATGACCAAATTGAAACCGGCCTGGAACCGTTGAACCGCCACAAACCGGAATCGGTCGGAACCGAAACCATCTCGAACTGAAATCGTTTGAAACCGTAATCAGCGATTTGGCGATCCAGTTCCGGTTTCTACTTTGAAAAATCGTGAACCGACGGTTTCGAACCACCTGAACTGGAACCAGAACCGCAACCGTTGAACCGTCGTCAAATACAAAATATTTTTGTTTTCCTAACATATTTTCTCAACTATAAATACCACCCCCCTTCCCTCATAATTTTTTCACACAAACCCCCTTAACTCTCTCTTAACCTTCTCTAACGAATTTCGTTAGTTTCTTTGATTTTCAAGCTCAGATTATAAACTAACTCTCATTTGTTCAAGTTTTTATGTTAAAATGTATATAAGGGGTATAGGTATAAGATTGAGTGGTTCGGTTTATTGGTATATATGGGATTTAGGTATATGATTTAGGGAATTGGAGTATGGGATATATGGTTAAACTAGATGAATTATGGTTTAGGGTATGGAGTATATAGTTGTGATTTAAGGTTTAGGGTATAGGATATATATGAGAATAATGTAGATGAATTAGGGTTTAGGGTATAGAGCATATGATTTAGATTTAAGTATTAGGATATAGGTATATGTGAGATTAATGTAGATGAATTAGGGTTTAGGGTTTAGGTTATGAAGTATATAATTTAGATTTAAGGTTTAGAATATAGGGTATATACGTGATTTAGGTATATGAATTAAGATTTGGATTTATTCCCCAAGTGCCCCTATATTCAGATTTTATGTCAATTTAAGGAGCCCCATTTTGTAAATCATAAATAAAGGTTTAAGTCCAAATTATATTTCCCCTCACACCCATCGCTTCCGATCCCGTTATTTTAATAAAAATATGATCTTCCTATTTTACTCTCATATATATACTCTTTTTCAACCTAGGGTTTCAGTTTCTCATTTTTTTTAGAGAAAGGCAATTGGCGATTGGCGATTGCGATGGCGATGGCGATGGCAATTTTGTGGTTTGGGAGATTTCCCGGCGATAAACACTAGATCTAGTGTTTTCTCGTTTGATTTCTGCAGGATTTCAAGGTTTTTTGTGTTCGTGGTGTGTTGTTGAAGCCTCGTCTGCAAAAAGGGGTAGAAATCTATTGCGAATCCATTCTATTATAGTATCTTAATTTGCTTTTAGTTGATATTGTTGTGTTTAAATTGCTTTTATATGTTTATATTTATATTTATGTTTATTGAATTTTATTTTATTTATATATTATGTGAAGATCATATACATTCACTTGCTATTTATTCAAATGTAATGGCATTTTTCAAGTTTGGGGATTTGACAGCTATTGCTATGTTTTCTCAGTTTTCATCATTTGATTATATTGTTGAATTTATTTGTTCGAGGTGGGTCACTTTGAAAAGGGATACTCTATCTCTCTGTTACGTATTACCTAGCAATCCTTATTGTATGTTGGTTAATGAAGAAGATTTTATGAATGAAAGTGGTGATTCTAGTATGAATGATGGGGGAGCTGAATCATCTAAATCTGTTGGTCACTGTAGTATTGAATCTGGTGATATTGAGTTTAGTAGTAGTGGTAGTAGTCGTAACCATGTTGATGTGAACTTTTTCCGTCATAAAGAGAAGGTGCTAAAAAGTACAGAATGGGCAACTGCAATTCAAAAGGTTGGTCAGATATTTGAAGGGGGTTGTTCAGAGTTTAGAAATACACTTTGTAAGTTTGCTACAGAAGTTGGAATTGAATTTGAATATCTGAAAAATGACAGAAAGCGTGTTACTGCTCAGTGTAGATATAAAGTGGACAAAGGTTGTCCTTGGAGGATTCACGCATCAGTTGAAAAGGTTAATGGATTTCTTAACATTAGGACGTACGTATGTTCCAAACCATACATGCATAGATATTGTTAATAATGGGTTTGGACAAGGGCAAAGGTTGAATTCGCGTGTAATTGCAAGTGTTTTAATTGATGATGTTAGAAGTAATCCATCTATTAGGCCAAAGGATGTTGTTAATAATCTTAGGAAGGATTATGGGCTTGAAGTGTTATACAAATCAGTTTGGAGAGGCGTTGAGAAGGCAAAGGAAGCTGTGTTTGGTGACGCGGGTTTATCATATGACAATTATGAGAGATTACTTTGATAAAATAAAAGAGTTAGACCCATGTTTTCAATTTAAGATTGATTATGATCATGAGACGTCTCGTTTTGAGCGTTGTTTTGTTGCATTTTTCAATTGTAGGCTCTGAAAATATAGAAAATTGGACATGGTTTCTTGACAATATGAAACCTCACATTAATGAAAGGACAATGACATTCATTTCAGATCGACATCAAGGGATCATCAAAACAGTTAAGGATATTATGCCCTCTGCAGCGCATTCATTTTGTATGTTTCACATGAGGAACAATTTGAGGGACAAACTGAAAGGATGTTCAGTAGAGCTTCGCTCAAATATGCTTCATAAATTCTCTCAGTGTTTGTTAGCTCCAACGCATGATCTTTTTCAATTTTATTTGAGTGAAATGAAGAAAGAAGGTGGTACAAAGGTTGAAGAATTTATGGATGCTCTTCCAGTTGCCAACTTTGCGAGTGCTTATTTTCCGGGGAAGCGCTATGGTGAGATGTGCTCAAATGCTGCAGAGACTTGTAACTCTCAGATAAAAGACTATAAGGGGCTTCTAGTTTTGGAATTAATTGATCAAATTCGTTTGAAGGTGATGGAGAGAATGTTCAAGCGCAGACATGAATCTCTGAGTTGGAATACAAAGTTGTGTCCATTGAAGGAGAAGAAATACAAAGGAAGGTTCGAGTATGGCAAGTCATGGACTATCACTCCTTCAAATGAACATTTGTTTGAAGTTCACTCTGAACCATCCATGTCAGTTGATATTCAGCAGTCCAAATGCACATGTGGGAAGTGGCAGGATGAAGGTTTTCCATGCATTCATGCCACTGCAGTTTTGTCAAGGACAAGAGAAGGCGCCTTACCATTTATTGAGCCTTATTTCTACACAAGTCACTACAAGCAGTGTTATGCTCTTTCTATTCCTCCTGTTCCTTCATTTGGTAAACGTGTGGTTTCTAAAGAAGTTGTCATACTCCCTCCTGCAACTAAACGTCCTCCAGGTAGGCCAAGAAAGACTCGATTTCCTTCTAGAGGAAAGGTTGCAAAAAAAAAAGGAAGATGACATGCTCTCGTTGTGGGAAATTAGGATATCACAATAAAAGGACATGCAAAGAACCTTTGCAGTTAGAACTATAGGCTTTTAATTAGACATTGTTCTTCATTTCATACATTCAATTAGTTGATTTTACTCGGGGGTTTGAATGAATTTTTATTGGATTATTATTATTTCGATTTATATACAAGGTAGTTTTTATGAAGACTTGTTAAAGATTTGTGGAAATGTGATTTTTTGAATGTCTTATACCTTATATATAAGACCTATTACAAACATAATGCAATTGGGTTTTTTTCATTTTCATCTTTTAATAAGTCTTATATGTTACTTATAAGACTTTTTTAAAATACAGTTAATAATCCCAATGTTCAAATAGGTCTTATATATAACTTATAAGACCAAAATAATTTGTACAGAAAACTGATCCACTTTGTTTTTTCATACTCATATGTATTATATGTTAGATATGAGATATCCATAGGCTCATAATGATAAAAAATTATAGGTCTTAAATGTTACTTATAAGACTTATTTTAATAAGTCTTATAAGTAACATATAAGACTTTTTAAAACACATTTAATGAAAACACAGTTATAAGGTCTTATATTAAACACCTGCTAATTCTTATATAATGTATCATAAACTAAAAAACAGTAAGGAAAACACATAACTATATCCTACTGTTTGAACAACCATATCCTACTGTTTGAACATAAACATATCCTACTGTTTGAACATAACCATATGCTACTGTTTTGAACAACCAAACTAACTACGATATACAGTGTTTTTGTGGTTCAAGAAGCCGTGAAACATTTTTGCCATGTACATAGTGGCAGCACCACCATCCAGTGATGGATCCAGGAATTCTTATTAGTGGGTGCCAAAATTTTACCGTCAAACTTCAGTCTATGAATTTCAATATGAAAAAGCATTTACTTGCCAAAATTTTATAACAAGAATATAATAGAAAACTTACCACTAATTTGTTGTATTCTGATGTAGATACTCATCTCTCTAATCTTTTACTGCTTCACGATTTGTTTCACTACACAATGAATTAAATGGACATAAGTTATAAAGGAGTTGACTTTAATCAAATGTGGAACATAAAAAAAAAAGAAGTAGATGACTTAACCTGTAATGGACTTCCAAAGAAATGTATTTCCAAAGAAAAGTAACAAGTTGTACCAACTTGATCTAAAGGCTTCTTCTGCAAAGAACCTAGCAGTTAACTGAGCAAGGTTTTTATCATGGTGTAGCCTGAATTCTAGCAAGTTATATCAATGAAAGTATACACAGACAGTAACACAACTAACTAGTTCATGATTCCAGAAAGTATCAAACAAAAGTATAGTTTTTATACATCAGCACCAAATAATAAACCCATGCACTTATGTACATAATGTTTTTAAGAGCAAATGGAAACAACTATAACAAGAACTTAAAAATGGGTTTAATTTTGAACAAAAGAGGTGCTTTTGTGGGGGTGAACTCACACATATAGGATACACAAAAGTATTACAAGCATCCCTACAACTACTTACAAAAGGGCACCAATGTTGCAATCATATATGCAAGGTGCTTAAGCTAATTTCCAACACTAACGTGGAGGTTTTCGACTTTTCATAAGTTGAAATTGATGAATTACATCTTCATTACAAAATTCATACTATATATAAGCAAATGGAATCAAAATTTAATAATAATGAGTATTGAATACATTAATATCTTCTATACAATTTCTAAGGTAAGGCATTAGTCTTTACTTTAGACATAGCAAATATTATCATATAGAATATAGAGTAGTAAAAAAACCAAAAGCCCTAAAAATCTGTAAGTTACTTACAAATTACAAAAAACCCTAAAAGCCCTAAATTACTTTGAGTAATCTGATGAGAAATCAAAAATAAAAATCATTCTTAAATCACTGAAAATTTACTTTAAGGAAGTATTTCACATTATACTTTCTAAAACAACAAGAAGAAATTGATAATGAAGTTAGAAATATGAAATACCTTTTGAGGTTCTTGAAGAATCAATCAAGAAATCAATATTGATGATCGGACAAGTTGATTGTCGAAGTGATAGAGAGAGAAAAGAGCGCAAGTAACAGACAGGAGAGCCCGCCGCGAGGCCGCGAGGGAGAAGAAGGCTATCGAGCGTACTTCCCCGCGAAATCGTCGCTGCTCACTTTTCCCCGTTCGCTCTCTGTGGCTGGGCGTTGATAGTGATTTATTTTATCTTTTATTTCTTTTGTTTTAACCAGATTCACTTACATAAAAAAAAATAACTCAATGGGGCCCACCGTACCCTCTGGTTCCTTAGTGCCACCACCTCTGCCACCATCATAACTTTTGCTCATTACCCCTTTCTCGAAAATATCTTGGGCAGCCATCAACACATGAATACCACAATCAAGACTTCCATAACTTTGTTGTGGAGTCCACTTTACCTTGTTGAATTTTGGCTTTTCAATTTCTTTTTCAGGTAAATCTTTGTCTTTACCGGATAATACACGTTTTGCATAATCAAACTGAATCAAGAAAAGAAAATACAATAATCAGACAAATAGAAATTGAAAAGAAAATACAATAATCAACTTTTTGTTAAGAACATACCATTTTTCTGCCATTAATAATATAGTTGTCTTGCCCTGTTCTCGGATGCATTGAATTGTAAAATGAGTACTCCCCGGTTTCTGTATCCAAGACAAGCAATGTCCAATGATCAACCGTCCTAGCATTAGGATGCTCATTTGCTGCAGTGTGTACTGGCATCAGAATGTATTTGGCTTCTTCTTTGGCCAACTTCAATAGAACCTTGTCAACAACTCTTGCATTATCATCACTGTTCTTTTGTCTCAAAAAACTCTGGATAGGAATAAATTACAAATGTTAATAAAGTCTAACAAAAAGAAGTTAGTAAATAATTTAGAGTCAATAACACTCACAATTGAAGAACTTGTCAAGTAACCAACTATTAATTTTTGACTACCAGAAGTCGGAGGGCAATTGTCATGTCTTTCTTTCAAAATCGAAAGATATGCATCCAATACCTATCAATCCACAAATATAATCTCATTAAAAAATATTTTGATATAAATCA